>CAHIKZ030003134.1:0-129881 GCA_903632075.3 Acanthosepion pharaonis
TATCAAATTTAGTTTAATAAAGTTTACCAAACAAACTTTCTCGTTTGTTAATGGAATATTTTTATTGATTGAAGATTTTTAATTTCCTACTCGTTTTTTAGCATGTATTTTTTTTTTACTCTAATTTGATTTTTTTTTTCTCAAAAACAATTTTGTTCTGGAAATTAATATAGTTTTTTTTTTTTTGTTTTTTTTTTATGTACATTGACTAAATTAATCATAGTTTTAAATAAACTGATTTTTAACAAGAAGGGCAAAAAATATAAGTCCGACACTGAACTTCGAAAATCAATCAAAGAATTCCTTGACGACATCACCACAGGTAAAAATAAAAAAAATAAATTGACCTTCCTAAAAATAAAGACAAGAAGATTGTTATTTTGTTCATTAGCTATTTTTCCTTTATCGTTGTATAAACTGCAGAGTAATTTCATAAAAGTTCATCAGATTGTTAAAAAATATTAAAAAGAAAAGTGCGTCTCACTCTTTCTTTATGCCGCAAAACTTGGCAGTTATGGGTTGGTGAAGCTCAGTAGTAAAATGTTGCCTATTATTTAAAACACAAAATAGGGCAAAATTTTCTTTGAATGCAAGATAAATGCCTAAGTCAAAGCCGTAACTCCTGTTTTAAGATCTTTTAATTAAAACAACATTCATTTTTTTTTTTTTCTTTTTAATATTGTTTGAAGTATTTTTTTTTATGCTCCAGACTAAGAGCTTCTGCTTCACCCCTTTGTCTCTAAAAAATATCTATTATTAAAAAAGATTGAAGAATTAATTAAAAGCAAAACGAAAACCTTAATTTTATTATTCAGATTTTTAAGTTTGTTTTGCGTTTTAACTTTAAAATATTAAATACTAAATCACTTCAATTTGTTAATTCATACAAAGCCTTTGTTTATTGACCTAGGATTGGTGTTTATAGTCTTATATAAACCCTGAAGCTTTGATACCTTGATTACCCCCCCACACTACACACACCAATTCAAAGTTTCTTCTAATTATTTAATTTCAAATAATAGTTATATATAAGTGGAAAAGATGATAGGCAATAACATGTGCTTTCATTCTTTCCATTTGCTTATTATTCAATATAACTTTGGGAACTCTACTTAATATTAACTGTCTATTGTGGCTAAGTTGAGCAACAATATAACTCACCTCACCTGGTGGGAGTTTCATAAAATCTGAGTCTTTACATTGTTTAGTTAAGTGTGGTACAAAAGGTGAAATAGTAGCAGGAAGATTGTGTTATGCCAATTTTACAAGTGAGAAGGCCATATCTGTCAGCCTTTAACATTAGTACTTGAAATCCTGGCTCCTCAGTGTCAGACACTGACCTATCAATGTCTAACACTGGTGAGAAATGTGCAACTATCTCAGTCACAAGAAAAGTTTTGTGAAATCAAAATAATGACTTAATCAGCAAAATTTCAAATTTACAGCAAATTTGTGCTTCTTTTCATCTCTTCAAAAATATCAAAGATTAAATTATACATTAAATTCTAATTAGTAGTTTCTCATTTTAATTTTTGCTTTGTGCATCAAGTGTCAATGATCTGTCTCAGAGTTATAGAAATTTTGTTTGAGATCTTACTTTTATCTTATCATGTTTATGTAGATAACTGGGTTTGAGATTTCTTAGAATCAGTGACTCTCAGAGTTATAAGGAATGGTGGTGATGATAAAGGCAAGATAAGGAATGAACTTCTCTTCCATACTTGGAAGCAGATGTCGACATTGGTGTGCATGTTGAACAGCATGTACTCATAAATACATACCTATTTGTGTGTTTGTGTTGGTTGAACAAAGGAGATGGATGTTGTAGGTTCTTTTTTGTGAAGAGTTTGTTTCTCAAACTAATATTTATTACACTCTTATTGCTGTATACGCTGAGAGAAAAGAGGTGTCCCTGCATGTTTGCAAAGAAATATATAGTGTATGCATGTGTATGTATGTCTGTATGTATGTATGTGTGTATACACACACACACACATATATATATTTAATGCCATTTGGGGGCAGAGAAAACCTACTTTTCATATAGTTGTAATAAATGCACAATGAATGTGTTTTTTTTTAACTTGTCCAGATAATAATACATTAATATTTGATGTAACAGATAGCAATTTATTTCTTTTTGATATACACTTTTTAAAAATATTCCTGTTGAAATCTAGCAAGGATCTCATGTTGCCATAGATTTCATATGCGATTGTGTAGAGCGAGATGTATAATCTCATATCGAAAAATAGACTCAAATTTAGGTCAAGGCCACAATTCATGTAGCACCTAATAAGGAATGAAGATGCTATCATTAAGTTCAATGCTGTATGATAAATTAAGGACATGAATTTGTCAATATGGTGACTGATAGTAGATGAATGGCTACATAGAATTAGAGAGAATTTGTTTAACGAGAAAGATGAAAATGATTTGAATGATTCTGCTCATTTAAATTGGTAAATTTCCTCAATTTGATTTTCTTTTTAAAAGTATCAAAATTAGTCCTAATGATAATGCATTTTTAATATTAACCTTCTAACTTAGCATTTAATTTTTGGAAAATTTATAAATATATATTTCCTGGAAAATATGAAAATATTTACAAATTATTTTAAAGTTCTAAATCTTTTCAAACGAGATTTACTATTGTCTATAGTTAGTTTGGTACTGCAACTTGAGAATAATCAACCCATGACTTACTCTTAAATTGAATTTTATATATTTTCATCTTAAGACTGCTTTTGGGGTATCAACTTGGAATTAATTACAAAACTTAGATAAAAGTTTAAAATTATTAGAAAATAAATAGAATTGGTTGCCTATGCTGACATTCATGCCATTAATATACTTCTGCTGTGCTCTGTTCTATCATTATATATATATATATATATATATATATATATATATATATATATATAAAAAAAAACGTCTTGTTTCAGACATGTCACAATGGTTGACAGGGAAGATTTGTTGAGTAGGCATTATAAAAAATTACTCTCCCAAGCAATAGTATCAGTAAAATGCCATTACACTTATTGTTAGCTTTGACAAGAGACTGTCATGCTTAGTTTAATCTGACAAAAGTCCACAAAAGTGAGTGCCCTAAAAGGATCTAACTTACTGCAATAGTGAAATAGTCTAGGAGCCCCCCATATCAGCTTATATAATTGCCATTCAATAAGATAACTCAACAATCTATTATCTGATATGATTTACTAATATAAAAACAAAAAGACTTTTGATAAAGATGATTGAAACTAGATCTACCACTCTGGGGAAGGTTACATTTACTAATCTACCAACAAAGTAGGCCTTGTAGCTTTGCAAAGATGTTTAAAGCATAGACACATATCTAATGTCAAGATTTGATAACAAGTGCTGTGATAACTTACCTGACCGCTATAAGAATTGCCTTAGGGATAGAGTATTGTACTTCAAGTCTCAATGCCTGTCATTGTAATTCTCATTCTGTCTGGGTGACCAACCACAAGTTGGTTGACCATAGAAGATGTCTAATAATTCAAATACACAAACTGAGCAACTAATCATGAAATTAAACTTCTGCTTTGTTTTGGTTATTATTTTTCATTCATTCTTTTGATTTATGATATTTTGTTGATCTTCAAACTGAATATGAGTTGTTATTAAGCGACATTATTTAGAACTTTCACTAGAAGTTATCTCTCTTACATGTTCTCTGTTTTGTAATTTTTTTAAAACTTTATTAAAGGAATTGCACTCCATATCTCTGACATTTTTATTTATTTTCCAAATACATATTCAAGTAAATATGCACATAAAATCTCTTTTATTCATGTTCCTTTTTTTTTAATTTTTCACCCCAAACACGGCAATAAAGCCACTAAGATCCAAGGAGTTACTGAGTATTAAAGAATATGAGAAAAATACTATTAAAAAAGACAAGATAACAATTGACATTGCATTTAAATTTTTGAATATCAAAGTTGACTGAATAGCAAGAAGCTAGAAGAGAGTTCCACAAACAAGAAGTGCAATAGAAGAAACTGTTAGCATAGAAATTAGTTACATCTAGTCATTTCAACTGTAAAATGATGAGACCTTGCTGCCAATCCTAGTACTGCACATAAAATCTAAGTATCATAGAGGAAAGTTCATCAGAACAATTACCATGAAAGTATTTATAGAAAGGGCACAAGAAGCAAGATTATGGTAGTAGGAAAGTAACTGAAACTGAGATGCCAGGTCAGGACCAGTAACATTGCAGATTCTTTGAATTTTATCAAGAATCTCTAGCAGGACACTAAACCATAGATGGCATCAGTATTCAAAACATGGACAAATGGTAGACTTATAAATATGTAAGGTAGATTCTGGTGAGAAAATTGTCATACACAACACAGTGAACCCAGTTTCCTAGCAGCAAACCTAGCAATTGATTCAATATAATCTTTCCACTTCATGTCAATAGAAAATGTTAGCCCAAGATGACACAACATGTCACTTTGCCAGAGCCTGTAGAGGTTAGCATCAGCCAATCTGATGGAAGTCAGAAAGGGGCCTCTCAGATGATTGTTGAGAGCAGTTTCCTTTTGAAGGCATTAAAATTAACATCCCATTACTTACCCCAGTTTACAGCAGATTGTAGATCATTTTTTTAGATTAGCTGCCAATTTGACCCTATCAAACTTAATATTAAGACAATAGTGAATAATTGTATCATCAGCATACATCGCGAGTTGAGAACTGATGCCATCAACAAGGTCAGTGATGAAAATTAAGAATAGTATAGGTCCAAGGTTAGAGCCCTGGGGCACACCTGCATTAATGCAGAAAGATCTAGAAGAATGGCTGTTCAGGACAACTTTCATTTCACGATTTGATAAGAAAGACTGAATCAGATTCTTCTTAATCGCCTGCTTTCGAGACTGTCGGGAATTTGCGATGTCCTTTGGGGAAACAAAGAAGATATTTTCAAATGGCAATTAAAAATATGACAAAGATACGAGGAAGTATTGAGCTCATTGGAACTCCTGTGAAAATCAAACTTTGAAAAAAAAACAAGCAAAATCAAGCTTTAAAAGGCCGGTCCATCTCGGAAAGCAACGAAGGATGCCATATATTTTTTTTATCGATAAGTTAAACACCTGTAGCATGCGACTCACATCAGTTAATATAAAATTTGCACTCACAGTCTGTTAAAGAGGATATTTGAACCAGTTGGTTGACCTGAGAGATGAATTCATAACCTCAGTTACATATCCTCGCATTCATTAGATGCCAAATGCCCACGACATGCAAACATGTGAACGAACCAGCTGATCCTAGAGTGTGCATACGTTGGGTAAACCGGATGGTAGGTAGATATATAAGCGCCCACTCTGTCAAGATGGAAACCATTTTCAGAGAATTCTTTCAAAACCACATTGTTTCGCCTACAGTAATTGCCTGATTCAAGAAACAGTAATATTATGTGTGATAAATATAGCCACGTGTTCGTCTTTGTCTGCACCGGATAACTTTGCAAAAAGTTTCCACTAAAATAAGCGAACGTTTCAAAATGACGAAGGGTGTAAAAGTCGTGTTGAAGTTGCAGAAAAAAAATCCGAGAGGGCAAAAGTGCAATATTATCCATGTTTTTAGATTCGACTAAGAATAGAAGACCTGTCCTCTTTCGGCAAAAAAAAATCACTTACAAAAAGAAGAAAAAAACGGTTTTATTATGAAATATATTTTGGCCCCATATAAATTATAATGTCAAATATATATATATATATATATATATATATATATATATATATATATATATATATATATATAGTAAAGGCAATAAATAAATTGGTATATAATCCAAAATGGATCCTAGCAATATAAAATATTAAAACTGATCCACCAAAAGAGCTCCATGTATTTATTATAGCATATAAATATCATTATTATCAACAAAATCTCAAATTAAAAAATGGGGGTAGAACCAACCGATAAAAAGCGTTAAGTCCTTATATCAACCCCGGTGTATAGAATAAGACTGACGAAATTTTTGTCATATGAAATAGATCATCTCCCAATAACCATAATTTGTTTTTTATAATATATATATATATATATATATATATATATATATATATATATATATGTAAGTACCTCCAAAAAATTCTTATTTACTTAGCAGATGATTCCAATTACCACAGGCACAAGCACATTTGCTTCAAATATATATATATATATATATATATATATATATATATATATATATATATATATATATATATATAGTAAAGTCAATAAATTTTACCTGATATAAAAAAGTGGATCCTAATAATAAAAAAATGCGAAATTAGAAATAAAAATGCTCAACGTATTTATTATAACAGAGCCAATAAATAGTATTACACAACAAAAATCCATAATTACTTTTATATGGGTGGGGGAGATATATCTATTTCAACCGACGAATAAACGTTGTCAGTGTTATTCAATCCAGGTGTAGAGAATCTATACACCATGGTTGAATAATACTGACAATTTTATATGGAATGTTTTGATTTTTTTATAAATACACACACACACACACACACACACACACACATATATATATATATATATATATATATATATATATATATATATATATATATATAACAGAATCCACGTATATAGATAGAATCCGACACGTCGACATTTGTTGAAAACAACTTAAAAATTAAAAACAATGTCATTAAAAAAAATAACATTGAAAAGTGTGTTTGTCTGTCTGTAGGTAATCAATATTCGATTAAAACCTAAAACAAAAGTTAGTTTTTCGAAATATGTTAACGTATACACAAAAATATAAAAAATATAATTACTAAGAGAATTGTCAACGAATTTTATCATGTAATCACACATTGATTTTCGAAACGCATGTGTTCCTTAGATACCGTTTCTTTTAGTACATACAAGATGAGTCAAATAGAAACGCAATATTTCAGTGATTATAGCAGTAAATGTGATTATTTGCATTTTCTTTTACAGTGTATAAGAATGTATAAATGAATGATTTACAAAATACCAATATATACGGAGAGAACATATCCAAGTTACTATACGAAGTTTTTTGCAACATTTGGAAATTTCTCCGCGTTCTGAATTCGCCAGTCGTCCGGTTCACACTCCTCCCAATCTTCTGAACAGGAATAACGGTTTATGTTTGTTTCTTGTTTAGAATTGAGTTTTCGGTTTCTTCGCGCAGTTACTTGAAACTGCTAAATTTAATTGAAATGTAATCTCTGAAATTTGATTTATTATTTATTTTTATTAATTTTCCTCAATAGGAGTAGATAGGTTCGCCAATCTTCTGGTTACCATTTTCTTTTAGTCATTTTGAACAGCAGTAGAGATTCATGCCTTGTTTCCTGTTTAGGATTGGATTTCAGATTTTTCTAAAGAATTTCATTCTCCTTCACCACAATAGCCCTTTGCTTCTTAGTGGCATTATCGCTTTGCCTGGGACGAATTGATTAAAAAATAAACTACATAATTGCAGATAAGCTGGCAGAGGTTGACACAAAAGCTAGATATCATTTTTTTAAACTTTACAATGATTTGAACTTGCAAATTTGGATAGATACGAGACTTTTTCACAGGAAACATGGTGTTTCAGGAGCGATGAAAAAGAAGAATATAAAGGTTGAGGATTGGGCAATGTGTCTGGTAGCCAGTCGGAACGCGACGTTGGATCAACTTTCAGAGGAAGCTATTAAAAACAAATGCTAAAAAAATAAACAAGTTAACAAAAATTAATAACATGACAAATATTAATGTTTTTTGACGGTTTTCCTGAATATGGACGTTTTTTGATACACCTTTGTATATATAAGCGTCCTTTTGAAATCATCGTCTGATATGGTCGTTTTTAACAATTACTCGGTCAAAAACTTCAGAATAAGCAAAGTTTTTCAAATGTAAATCTTAAATTGCTTATCGACCTCCCATCGGTACGCCTTGCTTACTGTGACGTTCATAATTTACGATATATATATATATATATATATATATATATATATATATATATATATATATATGTAGCCAAAGTATGTAGGCATCTGTTTAACTTGGTTTTAAAGGTAATGTCCTGTTTGATCAAAATTTAGTCATCAGGTGATGAGACTGGAATGGAAAGGGTGCAAAACTGTGCGATGGAATATGGAGACCGTAAGTTGTATAGTAAACATGCCCATATTTGGGCTGTATTTAAAGACCTAAATGTATACAAAGCATCACACACACACTATATATACATACATACATACAACATGTACACACAACACACACTCACATATATATATATATATATATATATATGAGGGTTAACCTGAAATTAATGTTTCCTGTTATGCTGATTGTTAACAACCGTGGACGGACACACACACACACACACACACACACACACACACACACACACACATATATATATATATATATATATATATATATATATATATAGTCATGAACAGAAGTCAACCTTATAGGTGACAGTCTTGTTTTATGCCATATGTAATCGTCAGGCCACGTGTCCCTCTAAGTGTTGACTTCTATGTTCACTTTTTATATTTACACACGCTCTGTCTCTGATATTGAGCAATTTATCCCATAAATATAGCAACCTTCAGACTATTTTTCTTCATACATACATACATATATATATATATATATATATATATATATATATATATATATATAATTCATAATTCAACCTTTCGCCCTTGTATGGAAACAACAAATGAATTCTGCCATATATGGTCTTCTATTCTGTATGTCTCGAAGGTCCTTGATAAATTCTAGAGACTGATATGCAATGTAAATGGCCCTGATCTGGCATCTCGTCTGCAGTCGTTGTCTCCAGACGTGTTGTCGCTCTCTCTGTCTTTTTTACAAATGCTTTTACGGTAAATTTTTTATGATGAGCTGCTTTCGTTGGTTTCCTAGACTTCATGAATTTCGTTCGACTAGTCTGGCTTATAATAATTTATTTCACCAGAGCCCTTTTAAAGGACTCGGATCATCAGATAGCACTTCCAAAATGAAATGAAAAAAAAATGAAAATTCAACTTTTGATGGGTAGTGTAAGTTTTTGTAATTTAACAGAGAGTGTAATGAGGAGTGGTCTGAGAGACATGGTAGAGTTTAGAGAGGGTTTAATTTAATATTTCTTTCAATCATACTTAGTATTGGGGAGGAGGGGACCAGACCTTGACCTATTTAAACGGTTAACTTAACGGAAGTGATATATTGAAATGGGAGGAGAAGAGAGAAAAGAAAAAGAAAAAAAAAAGAAAAAGAATTAAAGAAAGAGGCTGTAAATAGGTTTCACATAGGAAGGAGAGGGTGGTAAGTTTTAGCAATTTATGTAAAAATAGATTTTAATGTTTGATAGTAATTTAAATGTCTAAAAAAATCCATGAAGAAATTAATTTGATGATTGCTAGCAATTTAAATATTTAACTTTTTACAAATAATTTAGGATTTAATATAAGTTAAATACTGTATTTATTAACACATTCATTCCACATTAAAAAAAGGTTTTTTTTTATAACAGTTTGTTTACCCGATATATATATATATATATTTAAATATATATATAATATCTTTATTAGTTTATATTCCCTTCAATGACAAATATGTATAATTTTTAACCATATTTGTATTAATTTTTTAAGAAATTATCATCATTAGGTTTAATAAACCATCCTAAAGAAAATGTTTTTTCATGAATATAAATTATGCTACAGCAGAATTTAACAATATCTTATATATAAATAAAAACATATAATATATATATGTATATATATATATATATATCATATATATATATATATTTTAAAATAATATCATACACATTCTTTAAAGGATCCTTTTCAAATTTTTACTTTAAATAAGATATATTTTATACTGTTCAAATAAAAAAAAAAAATTAAACAAATTTTTTTCAATAGACTTTGGTAAAAACAGGAAGGTTTAAATGAGGACTACAATGTTTATATATAGAAATTTATAAATTTATTACTAAAAATTTAAAAGAAAAATTAATTTATGTATATATATATATATATATATAACAAAATGATATATTAATAGACAAGAGAATCTCATAAATAGACAAGCTTCAATTAGTTTCTTAATTCTAAATTGACAAGAAACTGCAATTTTTTTATTTAATTTTTCTTATATTTATATAAGTATTTTCTGACTTATGGGACATAAAGTGAAAAATTGTTCAAAACATTATTAAAACAGCATATGGCTATTCTTTGAGATATAAGTTTTTAACATGAAAATATTTTTTTTATGTCAAACAAGAGAAAATTATAGGAATATTTTAGACATAAACATATATTTTTGGATTTGACCATGTTCATAGTTGATAAAAGATCCAGGGTTATATTTTTTATTATTAAAAGTGTTTCCATTATTTTTGAAGTTTTTTTTTTTTTTACGAATGTGGACCCAAGGCAATTATACTTGTATTAAATGAAGACTATGTATGTTTGCAGAATGAGTTTAAATTTTAAACAATTGTTTTAAAATTAAATATTTTAAAGATTTTGGGAAACTTGAAATAATTGTGTAGTGGTATGTATATATATAATTAAAAAAGAAATTTGGTTTGAATCGGGGGCATTTAAATTCATAAATAATATTGGAAAAAGAATACTTTATTTTTGATTTAATGTTATCATAATAAATTTGCATATTTTCTTTTGGTGATAGTAGATAATTAATTTAATGAACATAAGAAAAAATAAATAAAAATTATAATCATATTACCTTATTCAGTTATCTTTAATGAAAGTAAATCTTATAATTTATATATATATATATATATATATATATATATAATTTATATTTTATAAATGAATAAAGTAAAAAATCAACATAAATTATTTAAATATATCTTTTCAAAATTAAAACCTTTTGAAACTTTTATTTTAGTTTTCATTATATCCCTAAAGATGAAATTTAATATTTCCAATAAACAAAAAATTTTGCAGTAAAAAAATTAAAAAAAAAATTATTGGAATGAGTTTTTTTTGTTTTGATTTGTAAAATTTATGAATTTCAATTATTTATTTACAAAATTATGTTTTACTAAAAAAAATGAAAAAAAAAGAAAAATAAAATGATTCTAGAAATTTTTATTTAAAGTTTAATTAATCCAATTTGAAACAAATATTAGCCTTACATTATATTTTAAAAAGAAAAGGAAAAGCATATTTTAACATGGATGTGTTTTTTATAAATAAAATTAACAAATATCTCAATATACTTATGTTTGGAAATTTTTGAGAAGGGACACGTGAAATATCGAAAATTATGAATAAAAAATAAAATTTAAAGTATTTTTTTGTTTTTTCAATATGATTTTTTTTAACAAACACATTAATCCCAAAATTGAATTTTAGGTACTTTAAATGGAAATTTTCTATTAGTCCTGCTCTTATTTAAATTGAAATCATGTATAGATGAAAATATTTTATAAACTTTACACACACACACACACACACAAAAAAATTCAAAATTTATTTAAAATAGATTCATGGAGGAATGGACTGAATTGTATAAGCTTTTCCATTTATAATTCTGAAAATAAAGTTTGAACTTAAGTTCAAATTTTTCTGAAATTTAAACAAAAAAAATATGTTGACATAAAGAATATGAATATAAAAAAAATGGATGATAAATATAACAAAATGAAATGGGCTTATAATTAATATAAACATCAAACTGTTTTTTGTTCAATGCCACATTAACTTTTATTTAATGGTGATCATAGATCAAGGTGACAATTTTCAGGTCCTTTTATTATTGATAAATTTGTCTTTCATTAAGGAAAACATTGTTAGGAACAAAGTATGTTATTGTTTATTTTTAGAAAAATTTCTTATCAATCTAGATTGAATATCAATTTCTTTGCGTTATTTTCTCATTATTTTCCCAGAAATTTCAACTATCTCTTCTTGGTTCCTCCCAGATTCCTTTTTTTTGATTTTTCAGAAAAGGAATTTCCTTGCATCAATAAATATATTATAAGTTGTAGGAACTACAACAATTTAAATGGAAACAAAAGAATAGTGACTTGAAAGTCTTTAATTTAGGTTTAATTTACTACTGAATGGGATGACAGATACAACATAATTTTTTTTTCACAAAAATTTTGTTTCATTAAATTTTTCTGTCTTAATATCTAGAATTTTTTTGAATGTATCTTTTGTTACCTTCAAATTTCAGATTACTTTTTTTCTTTGAAGAGTATAGAATAAATATGATTTTAAATTGGTTTCTTTCCACATTTTTGTACAAGTTTAACTTTGTTGATCTCAAGGCCTTCTGTCTTCTTGCAGTTTAGGGAAGGTCACCTTTCTTCTTCTTTACTTCTAACAACAAATTCTGTAGAGTTTACTATTCAGTTTTGTTTTTCACATTTTTCTTAATCCATTCATTATTTTGATAAATAATCCATAGGAATGATTTGGCATAATGAATTACTGCCTTTCTATCAGGAACAACGAATTAGCATAATACAAGGCTTGAATGCATCACTCCAAGTACTTATAAAAGTCCATACTAAAATCAATAGCTGCATCATTTTAATAAATATGTTTAAACACAAAACATGTTTTCGCCACTGAGAGAATTAAATGTATGAGAATCAATTGGGCATATATTGATGATATATAGATATATATATTCAAACAATATTGTTTAAAGACATAATCAGAAAAAATCAATTAAGTTTGATCATAAGGCTATCTAAGTTTTGATATGGTTATTTATTTTTGGGAAGAAAAATAAAACTGTTGTGGTTTTGGATGATTTTTTCAAATTATCATAGTTCTTCAATGTATATTTTCAAATACAATGATCATCAGAAATTGTTATATGGATGGATTACAAAAGAGAAAATTATGAGTCATCAAAGATGGAAATTAAAGAAATGGTTCAAATTGAAGAAATAAATTCTGGGATCATTAATATCGTTAAGAACACGCATTAGAACAAAAAGGAATCTGCTATTTATCCATTTTTTGAATATCAAATTTTCAAAATATACATTTTAAAATGATACATTAAAAAGAATTTTCATATTCAAACATAGTAGTCATTTTCATTGTTATTTATTTTTTGAACAACATATAATATATATATATATATATATAATTTTTATTATATTGTGGAAATATAATGGAATATCAGCCACATTTGTGTTCCCTCAACATCTGGGATATGATAATATGGTTCATCCTAAATATAGACGGATGTGTGGGAATTAAAAGTTTAAGTTTATTTGGAATTAGACTATATTGTCAAAATTTCCTCATTGGTCTGAACAAGGCTATTACTTTCAAATCTGATGTCCAATTACCAGTCGATTCGATGCTGCCACTAGACTACTTGGTTATAGATGCCAATTGAACTTGCATTACTGTCAACCAAATATATGTGATTTTTTAAAGGACATATCAATATATTTTGAACAAAGAAAAGTCTTTTTCCAAACCATTGATACATTTGAAGCAATTCCCCAGGCCATCAAAAGAGTATTGTAAGTCATTTTAAACTAACATTAATGACCATGACAAATTTAACAAACAGGCTAATATGGAAATGAGGAACTGGACATTCTAAATATGATTTATTAGTAAAATAAATGGGAAAAAAAAAAAGGAGAAGAGTTGAAATGGCAAAAAAGAATTTAATAATATAATAATTGTTAAGAAAAAAAGGAAATCAAGACTCACAAAAGTGGGACCAGTTCTTATTCTAAAATATGAAGAGATTTTTGCTGACACAACACTTTGATTCAAAATGGTAAAAGTAGAATCAGTATATTTGTTAGCACATCTGGTTGTATTAAAGGTGGATTCCAAGACAGAGTCCTAAAATGTTATGGGTAACATGATGACTTTTCTAACATTAATAGGCATAATGTTGTTTTACAGATCCAAATTTATTCCAATGACACTTTATTTAAAATTTCACTATAAAATCAAGAAAAACATAAAAACTAAATCATTTAGAATTTAATTTTCATGTACTTGGGTTTGAAATATAAACATAAGACAACAAGAGCATTATTATCCCATAAATATAATGACTCAAGAAAAATAATCTGAGATATATATATATATATCTTTGAATAAGGAAATAAAACCATTTTAAATCTGACATTCCATTTGGACAAGTTTTAAACTTTAATCTCAATTCAAATGGTTCTATTCCCTAAAAAGGAAGATGCAGGTTCAGTCCCTACTACAGAACATTTTCTTTACTAAGATTTCTTGAAGGAACATGCCAATAGATGTAATACACATTTTAATAGATAAAAATAAGCCGTCTATTTCAAATATGAAGTGTTCATTATAAAAATATTAATTCTTATATATATATATATATATATATATATTACAATATAAAATTTGTTATATCTGTATGAGGTGAGCGCTCAATATTAGGGATATTTATAGATACAGTGTGAACAAAATAATCAACACTGCATGGTAACTGTTCGTTTTATGCCTTAAAAATCATCATTATATATATATATATATATATATATATATATATATATATAATTCTGTATTTGGTCAGCATCCCTTATTTTATGCAAGTTTCATTGAAAATGACTGACAAGGTACTGTGTTTAAATTTTTTTTAAATTAATTTTTTTGTGTTCTTATCATTTTTTTTTCAGGACATAAATTATATAAAAACTGTCCGAATGTTTTCCAAGCACTTTCAGCTGTACTTTTAGCCATTATAAATGATGGATTTTATTTTACTTTTAACTGAATATATGCATTGTTTTATGTATGTATCTAGAGTTATAGGAATGTTTTATTTTCCAAACATGGTCAGCACATTGTGGCCATGTTCATAGTTGATATTATTGAGTGTTGGTTTTTTCTTTTTTTATTAATAATCTTCCATTATTTTCAGCCTTTTTTTACATGTGGATGAGGCTATTATATTTGTATTATCAATGAGTATATTACAGACAGAGTTTGGTAGGTCTCCATGTATATTTAAATGAGACCTAATTGAGCTATGGTCAGACATGTAACATGAGTCTTCTTGTTAAACATGTTATATATCCAATATAAATTTGTAAAATAATTTTAAACTGATATAAAATTTCTTTTTTAACCACCTTGTTCAATACCAAAAGATGACATGACTGACTTATAAAAAATATTGTTTTCAAATATGAATTTATGGCTGAAAAAACAAATATAGAAAATATTTTTAAATTGAATTTTCTTAGGCTGCACTGAAACCTATCATTCTGAAAATTTTGTTTTATAAGAAAAAAAGGAAATTTTCTTTAAATCATATGTAATTGGAATTAGGAAAATTAAAAATATTCAAAATGGCATCCAACTGAATAGATTAACCCAAAACTGAATATATATATAATATATATATATATATATATATATAAATCAATATATATATACACACAAATGAGTTAGAGAGGATTAAGTGTTAGGGTACTGTAAGGATGAAAGTATAACCGTTTGACTTGAAATGAAACTGAACTGTGTTCTTTATCTGAAAGGCTGACTTCAATATTTAATGTTTCATGAAAGAAACCTGTATTAACAATTTTTGTTGTAAATTTCATTTATGATCAGTAAGATGTCTTTAAAAACAAATAAACAAATAATCATTTTTTATATAATCAAAAATGTATATGTTGGAAAACAAGATCATATTCATATATTCCTATTTTCAATTTATAAAAATAAGACTTAAGAATCCAAATGACCTTTTAAAATACACACATATATAATATCAATGATAATCATTCAACAATCATAACTTTTCAGTTTTCATAAGGTAGGGTTTTTAGCAAAAAAATTGTTTATTGATCTTAAATATGTACAATAATTTAATCAACATTTTAAAGATGAATATGTCAAGTAGAAACTATTAAAAAAACATTGGATCTAAATACAAATTAGAGTTATTTCATCTTAGATAAATCAACAGTGTTTCCATTGTTTTTTTTAACATCATCTTCTCTCAAAAAAGTATTTGAATAAATTTAGGAATTTTATTTTCGTTTTTTTTTTAGACATTTTCATTTATTTAAATTCATGGATTCATTTGAAAAATGAAAAATGATTTCAAAATCTTGAATATTTTTAACTTTTTAGATTAATTTAATTGAAAATCTTTTAATCATTAATTTTTAACAAATAGAAACATTTTTTTCCTATTCTGTCTTTGTTGACATGACATCCCAAAAAAAGCTACCCTGTTTTCCTTCTTTCCAAATTATCTTGAAGATCCTGTTACATCTGAATTTTTTTTTTAGTTATTTTCTTTTTAATTTATTCAATTTATTTTTAATGTATATATAAAAAACATTAAATATATAACATATAGTGATAATTTTTAACAGACATTGCTAAATGCAATTTCAAACTTAAAACCCTCTAGTTTTCAGTGATCAGAAAAAGGATTGCATGTTTAAATAATATATATAAAATATATATATATATATATATATAGATATATCCACTCTTATGAACCAAATTATTTTGTATTCAATAAAAATTAAAAAATAACCCATTTTTATAAATTTACTTTGAAATTTTATATCTTTCATATAATCTGATAGCTGGTGAACAGTAATCTTAAAAATAAAAATTTTATTTGAATTTTTTGTAACTTCAATATATATATATATATAGAATAATATAGAACCTATATGATATAAACTTCTTTACATTTAAAAATGAATAGGAAAAACAAAAAAAAATTTTTTGTATATGAATATATATATATTCTTTATTTATTAATCTTTTTATAGACATATTTTTATTTAAGAGAATTTATCCATTATTCAGGATTAAGTAACTACTTATTACTTTTAAAATAATGCATATTGAGAAGATATAAAAAGGATTTTAGTGGGATGTCAAATGAATTTAGATAATTAGAAAATGAGAAGAACAAATTAAGTGCAGAAAATTGCAATAGAAAAATGAATTGGTTTTTCTTTGTAAACCAAACATCTAAAATGACGAGAAAAGCTTAAAAAATTATTCAATTAAATTAAAAATATTGAAAGAATTTTGATGTGGAGATATAAAGTGAACTTGGGAAATCATGAAGATCCATTGAATAGCAAATGCCTTCCAAAAAGTTTGTAAAGTTTTTAAAATTTAAAAATAGAATGATAAAATATCCAAGTTATAATGTGATCTTTTATTATTTATGAGCAATGCCTGAAGACTGAAACATTTCTTAGTCTGAAGAAGAGACTTGATTCAAAGGAAATGTTTTCTTTTGAGTAGGTTAGAATACTATTGGTTTTGATCAAACAAGAAGCCCAACAACAAATATCTAAGAAAATGGAACTTAAAAGGACACTTTATTCTTAACATCAGAAAAAAAGAGTTGAAATTTTTTGAAAGATTTATAAGAATTAGAACTTTAGGGCATGGAAAAATTGTTATTTTAATTTTTTTAAAAAAAAAGGAAAAAACAAGTTATATGTGGTGAGCTAAAATAAATGGAATGGCGGAATTGGTTTTATTTAGAGGGGAACAAATTTACTATATTTTAGGGGTTAATTAAAGGAAAATCGAATAAAATTTTTATTATTTATTAAATCCAGAAAATATTTTTGTAGATTCAAATAATTTTGTTCCAAACCAATTTTTGATTGAATAATGAAAGACAACTCAAAAAATTAAAAAAATTTTCCTTGTTAGGAATAATATTCTATATATATATATTATAGGATGATATAAATATATATATATATTTATATATAAATATGTTTTAAAATAAAATGAAAATTGATTTCTATTGAAATAATCTTAGGTGCAAACAAGTAGCCTTTTATATTTGATCGTTGAATAATATAACACAGTTTGGTAATAAAACAAACCATAATTTTCAATTCATTTTTAATTTTTGATCTTGTTGACAATGTTATGAATATTCATTAGAATCTGAATAATCTGATTTTAAAAAAAATATCTTTAGAAATTTATATTTATTCAAAGATATACTAATTTTCAATAAAGATTATTAGTTTAATTATTTATTATTAATTTTCTAAAGATTTTCAAATTTATTTCACCATTATTATATATATATATAGTTATATATAAATGACATATGTAGAAATTTTGAAAAACAAACAAAAATCCATAAAGATAGTTAAAATGAAAGAATTGTCGACGTCAGACGTTTTGGTTTTAATAAACCATTTTCAAGAGTAAAAATTCATTAAAATACAAATTCAGTTCAATATGATATAAAACGATGGATTTGTAAACACAAGTCTTATCCAAGAGAAAAACAGATAACTGAAAATTTTTAAAAAGATCAGCTCCGTTTAAGACAGAGACTGATAACATTTAAATAAACGTATTCTAAAAAGTTCGTGATTATTTAAAAATGGTGTATTTCCGGATAAGCCTGCAATCTTCCAGATGAGATAAAAAATGTCGGTTTTTTTACATATTTTTGTGTGTAAATGGATAAATAGATTCTGTTGCATTTGAGAGGGCAAATTTTAATTGATTAAATTTGACAAAAAATTAAATTTTTGTTTGTTCTCAAAAAAAAAATCAGAAAAATAAAATGAAGAATTCAGTTGTAATTTAGAAAACAAAATTAAAGATGGACAAATATGGGAAGATTTCATGTTTTTCATGAAAATACAAAAGTTGAATTATTTTAAAATGTCCTGTGGACATGTCATAAAATTACCGTGACCATTAAACGGAAAGCTGATATTTTTAAAAATTTTCAGTTATCTGTTTTACTATTGGATAAGACTTGTGTTTTTTTTATGTCCATCGTTTTCGTCATATTGAACTGAATTTGTATTTTAATGAATTTTGTCTTGAAAATGGTTTATTAAAACCGAAACGTCTGACGTCGACAACATTTTTCATTTTAACTACATTTATGGATTTTTTTGTTTGTTTTTCAAAATTTCTACATTCTGTCGGATTTATATCCATTTACATATATATATATATATATATATATATATATATATATATATATAGATGTAGAAATGAAAAGATAGGAAAATCAAAATATATCTTTAAAGACAATTATAAATACAATTTAGGTTTGAAAATTTTAAATAAATTAATACATAAATAATTTAACATAAGGAAATTTAGGTTTCGTCATATTAATAATTACATTAATAAATAAAATATATATATATAAATAAAATACACTTCCATTTATTAGGTAATAAATTAATAGATTTACTGTTGTTTTCTGATTAGTTTAACAAAATTTACATAGGCAAGATTTAAGAATATTTTGCGTGTGGATAAATATAAAATTTTAAAAATTTTATACATTTTTCTTGATCTTTATTTCATTGGTAAATAAAAACATGTTACAAAATAAAACTGATTTACCATTGATAAAATTCCTCAGGGACAAAAAATCCAATTTGGAAAATAAGTTTTCTATTGTCTTATGAATGTGTGTTTATGTATATATATATATATATATATATATATATATATATATATATATAGGAATATATATTTATATATATGATCATATAATATATAAATTTTTATATTTTATATTGCAACAGTTTTGAGGAAATAAATATATATTAGTATATATATATATGATATAAATATATATAAATTTTGTTCACAATTAAATTCAAAAATGATTGACATATACTGCAATTCAGCTTTTATTCAATTTTGCATATATGTTATATTTTCTGGATTTAAAGTGTGTGTGTGTGTGTGTAATATATATATATATATATATATATAAATTTTCATGGTAGGCACATTTATTTTAATAAAATTTTCAGTGTCTTGACTGGTATGATTAATTTTGACATGTCAGTGTTTTGCTGGGTTATTTTGCAAAGTGCGCCCAGTTAGGATCAAATTCACTATGAATTTAATGCTGATCAGAAACATTGTTTTAGGGGTTGAATATTCTTGAAAAAACTCAAATTCAATTTAAACACATGCCAATCTGAAACTGCCAAATATTCATGACAGAAACCAGATTAAGCCAAGTGGAGAAAATCAGGCTAGTATTGAGAACCAATTATCATGCATTGTTTTAACAATAGAAAAACCTGTCAGTTAAATCTCAGTAGATTTAGAATTAAGTTTGATATGGCTTTTGTTTAAAATGCCATGCCCCTTCAGGATGTTGGCAATCATACATCTCTACAGATTTTTCGTTATTATCTAAATATCATAAATTCTTGGGAATGACAATGAAATAATTTTCTGTTACATTCTCCATGGTTTGGAATTCATAGTTTTGCTTCTCTTAGACTGGTTGCCACACAAGGTTAGAGATCTGTCTACAATGATATTTAAAATACCATGTCTCAGTGATATTTAAATACCATGTGATCAGACTCTGCACAGATTCCTTTTCTTTATTATCTGTAAAAGATATGAATTTTGATAAGTTAGTTTCTTTAGATGTAACTTTTTCATTGTTTTATGGTCTGGAATTCAGAGTTTTCCTTCTCTCAGGTCATCAAATCAAAGCTAGAGACCTTAGTTTACTCTGCTATTTTATCTCTAACTGGAATTAGAAGAGACAGATTGATGCTAAGGGTCCTGATAGGAAAGATGGTTTATTTTCTTATTTCTTCTTGATTTTCTTCCTTATCCAGTTTTTCTTAACTCTCACTCTTTTTGTAACATCTGTTCCTTTTTCCTTTTCACTTGTTTTCATCTTTCTTTTTCTAGGATACACTTTTCCCCTGTTTTTTCTTCACAGTATTTCTTTTTTTTTTTTTTGATTTAATTTTTTTTCTCCTTACTGTCATTTTTTTTTCCTTTCTTTTTCCTTTCTGTCTTTAATTTCATACTTCCTTTTGATTATTTCCCTTTATTTTCACTATTTCTCCTGTCATCTTTTTTTGCCTCTACAGCCATCCATCCATATTCATGTTTTTCTATTTTCTTTCTTTTTTTTTGCCTTTAATCTTTTTTTTCCGTTTATTCTATATACATTTTTTGATTATTTCCTTCATATATTCTTTTTGTTTTCATAATCATTTAAAACATTTTCACAGAAGGGTTAAAAATTCTGATTTTTTTTTTAAATCAAAAGAAGAGAGCAGAAAAATTGAAAGGATATGGGATATGGATGCAAGGTCTGTAAGTAGAAAGAATGAAGGAAATAATCTCCTCCATCATTCTGGATATTTTGTTTATATTGAGTTATTGGCTTCTGTTTGCTTCCTGATCAGCATTTCCTCTTGAAGAAGAAAAAAGAAAATAATCTGACCAAGAGGACAATTATGACACTTATTTCAGTACATGATAAAGATTGTGATACAACATATCTACATCCAACCAGAAACCAGGTTTCACCTTTATACATGTAATATGACTCTTCCTCAAACAGTTCAATGTAGATAAACTTTCACCTAGTTCTGCCAAAAGTCTCCAAATCTACAGACAAATACCCCAATTTATGTATGTTGCATAAATGTCTATGATCTTATTTCTTTTGTCTTTCTTTGACTTGAATTTTCTTTAATTTGTTTAAGAATAGATGGACATAGCAATATATTTGTTTACAAAACAAAATCAAACATGTCATCTGAGTTGAAATATACCTCGACCAAAAATCTTCTTTCAGATCAAGAGATTAAAAAAAAAATGTTAGTGATAGGAGTGAAAGGCAAACATTTGGTTTAAGTATTAATTGCATTACAGCAGTGGCATGCAGAAGGGGTGGGGCAGAATGTGCAACACCCCTGACATACATATTGGGAAGGCATCCAATCAAAGAATGAAATAAAAAAATTAGTTTATATTTAATTTGAATAAAGTGTTTATTTCATGTTTCATCTGTTTTTATATATTTCACATGTCTTCCTTTTTCACATTTCTTCTTTAATTTTATTATAGAATTTCCCAGTTGAGTCTTTAGAGTTGTTTCAAGAACAGTATTTTTCAAGACATCATAAAATCTCTGCATATCACTGCACTATAGACTCTGAAGATAGCATTGTGATAATGTTGAAAGTACTTGGAAAGAAAATGGATATACATCAACATGGTAATTTTCTTTATTCCTTTAGTAAGGATACTAATAAACACATCTGTAAATATGAGAGGATCCTATTAAGAATAAGTAGACAAAACTTGTCTAAATTATTTAATGAGACATGCCTTAATGAAAACATGCTGCTAAAATATACACTATATAAATTAAAAAAAAAAATTGATAATGGTATATAAAAAATCAAAAGTACTCAAAAATTGGAAAATTTATATTTTAATTTTTAAAAGAAATCAGAAAAATTGTCCAAAATATAGAAAAAATAAATTAACATAATTCTTTAAAAAGAATTTTTGATATATATCTGCACAAGTATAACCAACATGTATGTCATGTACTGAAAGCAATGCCTTAGTCTCTACAAAATACTCATTTTGAAATTTCATACACTTATCGCTGTGTTCATCCCATTTTTCTAGAGAATTAGCAAAGTCTTCTTCTAGGATCACTTTCAGCTTCCTCGTCACATTCTCTTATGAAGTTTGAATGGCTATTTTGGCTTTGGAAATAGCCAGAAGTTATGAGAAGTCAAATCACAATTTGGCAGTTTTCTAACTGATGATGTGATGGTTAGCTAAATAACTCTGCACAGGAGGTGAAGTTTAAGCAGTTGAATAATTTATGAAAATCTCCATGGAATCTACCAATTCTTGCATTGTCACTTGTCAATTTCCATTGATTGCAGCTTTCATACATGTCAAATATTTTCAGATGTGCTTCTTCTTGAAAGCCTTCCAAAATGTGAATCACATTCAATGTATTCCCAGTCAAGTTTGAAGCATTGGCCTAAAAATATTATCTAGGCTTCACTCATTGAATCATCTACAAAAGCCATTTTAATCTGAAAAGTTTGCATTGATGAATGTCTGTATTTCAAACTGACTGACTTGCTCAATTAGTTTGAAGTTGAAAATTTTACACAAGCTAATTTAATGGCATTTCACTGCTGTCTGAGTAGACTCACAGGGGAGTTTCCAAACATGCACAGTAAGGCTTCCTCAGATTGGTTAGAAAGTTACATCAAAGTTGGCCAACCAGTTGTTGAAATATTAGAAATGTTTAGATAAATTTAGACAGGTCTACTATGTGAAAAGTAATATATTTATCATATATATATACATATATATATATATATATATATATATATATATATATATATTATATATATATATATTTGAAATTTCCAGACCACGTTAAGATTCCATATAAAAAGCTAAAGAACACATAACCCTTTAACAGGGTTCTCGATCATCAATTTTAATTTCCAAAATCTGAAATGATTTTTCATTTCAGCTTTTGAAAAAGTCTGATGATCCAGAACCCTGTTAAAGGGGTTATGGTGAAATAACTTATTACATGGAATCTTAACGTGGTCTGTCTTTTTATTCAAACATATAAACTATAAGAATCTTACATAATATATCTCTGGATATCATCCTCCTTTTAAACTATCCATGGATTACCTAAATTTGAATAAACTGAAGATATATATATAAAATATATATATATATATATATATATATATATATATATGATTGTTGACTTCAACATCATTCAGTTTTGTGTTTGTGTCGTATGTGACACTTCAGTCCTGCATGTGACCTGCATACAAATCCACATATTGTGCAACAGTGAAGATATCAGGACATAGTAAAAGGAATATTTGCTGACACTTTTTGCAATTGCTATTTGTCTCTTAGTTGGTCAATACAACTAATTTCAAAATTTCTGACACCACTCTGGCATAAATATCTCTAGTTATTTCTATTTGGGGCAACACAGTCAAAGTTAATATGAGGCACATTGACAGCTGCAAGGTTACTCTTTAGCTTGTCTCTATACTTGACTCATGGCAGTTCAATTGTCCATTGTCAACCTGGGTATACATGGGGACATTATGTATTCTTGAAAATTTCACTTAAATCCTTGAACATGATCAGCCAAAAAGTGTTGTGACTGTAAGGAAGTAATATCCAATTCCACCAATGTTGCATTTTGCAGGAACATTGGACACTATATATATATATATATATATATATATATACACACACACACACACACTGTGTATATAAGCAGCAAAATTTGTTAAGGCCAATATTAAAACCAACTGAAATTTTCTCATTTTCTGTCGATTAATTTTAATGATCAACTTTTCAAAATTATGAATAATTCTTCCCAGAGAAGGAGGAAATTACATCAGAAATTGTCCAAAGTTTATTCTGGAAGAAAATTAAACGGAATATGGTCTAAACTTATGACTTTCTTAAGAAAGTCGATCAGTAAAATTAATTGACACAAAATGACTATTGTTATATATATATATATATATATATATATATATATATATATATGATGGATGATGTCTCATTATTTAATATAATCAACGCAAAACACATTGTAAGACATAATTGTAATTTGTCTATTTTAAAGAGTCATATCTGTTCAAACTTTTAAAACCTATGGCAAGAAGTTGGCAGACATGACATACATTTTTTTGCCATTAAGTTTATTATTTTTTTACTATTTGATTATTTTTCAGCTGACCAGGTGATTTACAAAGTTTGATGCAATACTTGTGCATCACTCTAGAAAAACCTACCAGATACATTGCAGGCGAGGTTATGCCAGTCACATATATGATCTAGAAGTTCCACATCATGACATTTACAGACACTTTAAGTCTTCTTTTCCAACCTGAGGATTCAGAAAACAAACTGTCCCATCATGACCCTTCTTCCACCAGATGCAATGATCATTTGTATCAAATTCCCAGTCATATACACTGATGCTGGCAAGGGTCAATGATTCTTTCCAGACATTCTTATAATGCAACTTAAGCTGATACGCATTTATAATTTGGTGAGTTTATTTTATTATATATAGACACACACACACATGATATATATATATATATATATATATATATATATATAGAGAGAGAGAGAGTAAAAAGACACACATATATATAATCACATAGTTCAGATAAATATATATATATATATATATATCTCAGACATCCCTATCAAAATATTTCTAATAATTTAATAAGAAAAACTAGAATATGTAGGTCATTAAATGACCCATGTCCTTTGTGCATACATGAGAAAGTATATATTACTAGGTTTATAAAAAATGAAAATTTACTTAATCAAAGAAATAAAATAGCTATTCTTTGCTGACATTGTCAAAAATTTTCCTTAAATAATGTTTAAAAAAAGCTGATAAATGAAATATACATATTTAATTTTGATGTATAAGAATAATTTTAAATAATTTAAGTAATTCCATTACATTTGTTTTAAAAGAAGTATAGTCTATTAGTAATTAAAATTAAGAATAATATTTTAAAATTGTAGATCAATACAATGTATTCATATACAAACAACCCTTTTAGAAAAAAATCTTTATATATACATGTACAAATTTAACGATGAAACAAAAGTACTGAAAAACCTGCATTGAACGGATGTCATCATTCGTTGGAAAAGGCACCCCTACCCTACCTTAACCTAACCTCTTTTCAGAAGTAACTCATATTTTGATACAATAGTTGTCAGTGAAAATAAATACCCTACCACCCTTGTCAAAATGATTGAATTTCCCCTGAATCCTTAGAAACTAATATGAATATATATATATATATATATAAAACTCAATAAATTTCAAAATAAGTTATTCCAAAATTCACTTGAAAATGAAACAGGACTAGTGACTTTAATTTAATTTTATAATTGAATTTGAAGTTTTTAGTTTCTGTTTTTGAAACATGATAATTCCTGCATAGTGATGGAACCATATTTTTAAATTAGTAAATTTATAATATTTATGTTTTGTAGATTTGCATTGAGCACTGTTTTGTAAAAATACATCAGATTATATATCTTATTGTTCTTTTCTTTAATATATATATATATATATATATATATATATATATATATATATATATATATTAAAAGACTTATACATATAGATATATAATATGATGTGTGTATGTGTATATATATATATATATATATATATATATATATACACACATACATACATACATACACACATATTATTATATTATTATTATAATATTTTACATTGCTACACAAAAACTTTCATGTTTTGGAACTATAATGTTCCTTCATCAGGCAAGGATAGATAACTTATGATGAGAATGATTTATTTGGGAAATTAGAAAGTTAAAAAAGGAGGGTGGAAAAATCCTAATTTAAAAATTTAAAAACATACACATGGGCATATTAGGATTAACTAATCAAGAGACAGATCTAAGCTAAAGGGGAAATGAAAATTAAGGTCAGAAGGCCTGGGTAGGTGGGTTATTAATTCATATCTTAGATAAATTGACACTATAGACATGTCCAACAGCAGACAAACTCTTGCAAACAAAGTTGAGATAAGGTGAAGTAGACAAGGTTGTATTAAACAAAATGTTATTTTTAAGGAATTTCAAAATTTCTTATACTACAAAACCTTCTAAAAGGGGTCACTAGTATAATTAAATTTTATATATATATATATATATATATATATATATATATATATATATATATATATGAACCTAAAATGCGATACTTATTAAATGGGCAATGCAACAAAGGCAATAAAAAGTTGGAAAAATCAAAAGAATTAAGTAAATATTATGTGGCCTATAAAATAATGAATAATTTTAATAAATAAAATAATAAATAATTTTTAATTAATAAAATAATAAATAACTTTACTAATAAAATAATGTATATGCAATTGTAATTCATAAATTTTTGAAAAATTCTTTTAATTATATTTTAAAGTAAACTTTATACAATGCCTACAAATTACTGTTAATTCATTTCTTTTATTTAGGAGAACTTTATTTTTTGGAAACTTGTAAACACAGTAACACAAATGTAAACACAGGAGACAGGGGTCATTTAAGGATTTACAGATACTTGTTTTCTTTTAATATTTTCCACGTAGGGTAGGGTTTTTTATAATTTCTTTTAAATGCCAAAAATACTTTGAAAGGGATGTTCTGTTATGGTACGCATTGTTGTTAAAAGAAGATGTGTTGATTCCACCACTGTTTAAAGGGATTTTTTGTATTACCAATATAAAATTTCTTAACAGTTGGATTTTCACTTGATAAAATAGTAAACAATAGATTTAATAAGACACCTATTTTGCAATGGACAAATGTTAGGATTTCTGTAATTACACAAATTATTATAGTTTTGGAATTATGATTATTACCTTGTTAAACTGGTTCATAAAATGGAGGATTTAATTAGAAGAATGAGATGGAAGGCTTATTTCTTCTTCATAATTATAACTTTTACAAGTGTATGTGTATGTATATATATATATATATATATATATATATATATATATATATACACACACATACAAATACCTATATATACAGGCACACATACATACATACATACAATTTATATATATATATATATATATATATAATGAAATTTATATATATATATATATATATAATGAAATGGACTAAGTCTGACAATTATTCACTATATTTTCTGTTATTTTACTTAGATAAATGCTTTGTTTTTAATAATTGAACAGTATTTATTATATTTACTGGCCTGAATGTATGAGAAATTTTGTGGAAAATATGAGTATCAAATGATGGTTCCATGTAGGACACAGGTTTGATTCCTGTTGGAGAACACACATTTTCTATGAAATACACACACAGATACATACACACGTGTATATATATATATACACACACACACACACACACACACACACATATAGTAGTATTCGAGGATACCCGTCTACCAGGGTGGCTAGCCAATCCCTATTGCAGACACTCGCTCAGGCACCTCATGGTTTATACTGCAACTATGCTGAGCAGACCTTAATTACAGTTTCTGGGAGAGAGCGTGTTATCTAGTGTGATTAACAATTTGAACAAGGCAACACACTCGAGCCCTCGGCCACGATGATGTGTGACTTTGTACTAGAGTGGCATGGTTTTCAGGCACTTTCCAAAGGTACCACACACTGGGATTGTTCCCCTCTCCAGATCAATAACATCAGGAAGTCTCCTTCCTGACAAATCGACCATGGTGAGATTTGACCCCATGTCTCATGGTCAGGAAGCAAACGTTCTAACCACTTGGCCATTATATATATATACACACACACACATATATATATATATATATATATATATATATATATATATATATATGTATGTGTTTGTTTTATATATATATATATATATATATATATATATATATATATATATATATATAGACATCATTATGTAGAAATTGTCTGAATGTCCTGTATGTCTGTATAGTTTTATCATCAAACATGATCTTATTTTTACTTTTAACCAAATGTACGGATTTTTTCATGTGTGTATGCAATGTCTTTTATAAATCATCATAAAATACATATTGTCATAATTTTAATGTCTTTATTTGTACCCACTTCCTAGCCATATATACAAGCTTAATAAAATGTACTTTTCAAATTGGCTTTGCAACATGTGAATCAAGGTCATTAGCATGGTTATCCATAAACTATGTTGTTCCTTTAGTGACAGTAGGCATTGGTGTATATACTTCATTTAGTCTATGTTAGTGTGATAAGGAGGTGATGTCTTGAGAACCAAAATTCTCATAAAGACAGCAGAAGGATGAATTAAAATATTAAAATGAATAAATATAAGAAAATTTTTAAAAGTGTGATTTTCCTTAAAAGAAAAAATATGCAAAAAACAAAAAAAACACAATAAGCATTAATACTTTTATTGGACAGTCATGAAATTACACTTCACTTACCCGTCTGCAGTCATTACGAAGCCATAATTAGCATCGACCTTCTCATAGTGATTCTTCATTTCATCTGAAATACTAGATGAAGCCATCTCTCTCTCATCAACTATAATAAAAAGTGAAAAAGAAAAAAAGTATTATATAACAAAAACTAATAATAACAAGTTGTGGTATATTCAAAATATGGAATGATCACATTATATTTATTGATAAATATGCTGAGAATGAAATGTCCCTTCAAGATGTGGACAATGATGGTCCTCCACAACTTCCTTTCCTTTGTAGCTCTTAATAGTTTATATTTTTGTTATCACTCCTAATCCCTGTTCTGCTAACCATTTACACAAGTCTGTTAACAAGGTTATTCTCTTCTTTTTCTTGATTTCACTTCCCTTCAACATGTCCTGTGTCTATTTAATTTTCCAAGCCCTCTTTCCTCAATATGTGCCAAGAAATTTCAATTCTCTATCTGATACACAAGTTTTTTAGGTATGTTATTCTCTGCTTTCCCATGGCCCCCTTGCCTTCAACATATCCTGTGAGTATTGACTTTTCCAAGCCCTTTTTCCTCATTATGTGCCCTAAAAATTTCAATTGACTCTTTCTGATTCTAAGTGTCTTTTTGTTTCCAGTTTCTCTATAATTTTGTCATTGCTCACATGTGCAATCCACAGTATTTTCAGCAGAATTGTAGAACAACATTTCTGTTGCTTCAAGTCTCTTCTTCCTTCATCTGTGAGAAGATTGTCCAGCATTCACTGCCATATAGTAGGAATGATTTTCTAAGCCCTCGTTCATTAAATGTCACAGAAACTTCAACTGTCTCTTCCTGATGTTAAGTATTAGTTTTATTTTTGTTTCTATTCTCTCCAAAACTTTTTACCTAAAAGAAAATTTAAAAAATATGCTTTGTAAAATCATTGTTATATACCATGACCTTTTAAAATATGTGATCATGGCTCTCCACAACATCCTATTTTTGTTTCTATAAGTAACTCTTGCTCCTTTACCACCCATGTTTGTGATCCTTATTTTATTGTCTATTCAAACTCTTCAACTAAGTTACTCACTGTTTTGCCCTTGCCTCTCTTGCTTTCAGTACACCCTCTCCATATTAAATTTTTCAAGACTTCTTTTCTTGTTATATTTCCTGAAAGATTCAACTATCTCTTTCTAATTATTAGCAGCAATTACTTTGTACTTCCTTTTTTCCTTAAGAATTTCTTGTTTCTCAAACTCTGCCCACGGTATTATCAGCTTTCATGAAGAGAACTATCTATTGACAGTAGATTCAGAAGGAAGGCAGAAATAACTATTAGAAAAAGTACTCAAGCAAAAGGGAACATCTTACACATTGGGGATGTCAAAATTGAAAAAGTATGGAAATTCAACTATCTGAACTGTAATAGGAGAAATTTGAAAGCACATGAGAATAGCAAGAGATATTGTTCAGGGACTGAGTATGGTACTAAAGATTGATTAGAAGTGAAAAAAAAAAGAATGCTACACTCCTATGTGATATCTATTTTGGGCAATTTTGTCACAAGTGAAACAAAATTTTAAACAACCAGTGTATGGCTCAACTGATGAATCTTAAGAATATCATGGAGCATGCGATAAATGAGGAAGTTGTAAGGAGAACAGATTGGAAAGTTAATACAAAAAATAATGGCATGAAGAATGGTTAAATTCTTTGGGGTTGACCAGTTGGCCAGTAAGAAAAGACATGAGTGGTAGGTGTTCACTGTCTGTCATCCACTGATTGTTTGCATCTATTTTTAATCATCTTAGAGAACATTTTTGGCCCTCCATCAGCCCGGCTGATGCTAACTTCCAGGAGAGTGACTCATTGTGTCTTCTTGAGCTAACATTTTCTGCTGATATGAAGTGAAAGGATTATATTGAATCAATTGCTACATCTGCTGCTAGGAAAGTTGGTTTCTTGTGTCATGCTAGACAAATTTTCTCTCCAGTGATCATTTAATACATTTATAGGTCTACCATTCATCCATGCATTAAATATTGTCATCATATCTGGCCTGGTGCTTCTGCTATATACTTAGAGATTCTTGATAAATGTTATTGGTCCTGATCTGGCATCTCAGCTTCAGTCACTTTCCCCACATAGTTTCACTCTATAGTACTTCAACTTTACAAATTTAAATGCAGCAGAGTCACATCATTTTACAGTTGAAATGTCTAGATGTAACTAAGTTCTATGCTAACACTTTTTTCTCTTATGTTTCTCACTTGTGAAACTCTCATCTGACCTCTTGCTTTTTTCCAGTCAAATTTGATCTTCAAAAATTTAAATGTATTGCCAATTGTTATCTGTTGCCTTCTTAATTCCTCTTCTTATATTATTCTCTCTCCTTAATAATGTTTTTATTCTTTTCATATTCTTTCACACTCACTAACACCTTATTGCTTTGCTTAGGGTGAAATGATAAAGAAAAAATATAGATTCCAAGACATAGAATGTAAGAACATTAACTTAATGTGGCTAATTAGAAAATATAAAGCAAGAAATGAATAAGCTAAATATTTATATTCTAGGTGTTGTACTAAGTAGGCAAGTAATGAAAATTTTGTCAGCAACAGACACAGCGTAATATATGCTGACAAATAGAAAAATAAGAGACAAGTAGGACTAAGACATGAAGAAAGGTGTTCTGGGATACTGTCAACAATCTGATAGAATTCTTCTAGTTCTGAAAGAAAAGCCATTTAATATATCCCTTTTAGTTGTATATATACACAAAGCACAGAGAAAGAAATAAGGTTTTACTACACATTTCACAACACCAAGACTCATTGAAAATTTTTTTTTTCCTTAACCAAATTTACCCCAAGCAAGGCAGCAAAGCCACTAACATACAAGGGGTAACTGGATATGAAAGAATTAGAAAACAGAAACATTACTAAGAGGTGAGAATATAAGAGAAATCAGGAAAACAGTAGATAATGATTGACATTGTAATTAAATTTTTGAAGATTAAAGTTAACTGAAAAGCATGGAGCTGGAAGAGAGTTTCACAAGGGAGAAGTGCAAGAAAATAAAGTATTAGAATAGAACTTACAGTTACATCTCGCCAATTCAACTGTAAATTGATGAGACCCTGCCAACAATCTAGTACTGCCCTTAAATACATGGTCTAGGTACCATAGTGAAGAATGCATCCAAACAATTACCATGAAAATATTTATAGAAATGACACAGGGAAGCAACTTTATAGTGGTGGGAAAGTGACTGAAGCTGAAACACCAGATTGGGACCTATAATATTGCAGATTCTTGTTTGGATTTTATCTAGAATCTCTAAATATATAGCAGGAGCACCAGGTCATATGTGACAGCAATATTCTAAGCATGGATGAATGGCAGACTTGTAGATATGTAAGATAGATTCTGGAGAGAAAAAATACCAATAAATTTGTTGTAGTAAAGAAAAGACTGTCAACGGATAGTAGCAACTGCAATAGATTTCTTGTTTCTCGGCCGCAACACTTGTAGCCAAATCACAGTTCATACGATAGTCTGACGTAACAGTTCAACACACACCGTAGAAATGACAAAACGGGGTCACAAATCCAACCTTCACTTCTCACTAACAACAACGCATGTTCGTTTCACCGCTCAAAAAAATCATCTTTTATAAGCGAAAAACAATGACTTCTGTTCACCGAGAGAATTTTCTGATTGGTCACGCCATTCAGGGGAGGGAAGAACATTAGCATAGCTTCTAGTCATTGATGTAGATTTTTGCTGACTACTTTTTGGTAATTTTTCTTTGGCAGATCGCACACAAAACATGAACTTTTTTTCAGGGTAACTGATTATCTCTTTCACTACACTCCTCCCTGTCACATAAGTGACACTCATGGGTGGGCCTCTTTATTCTTAAGCTTCTCCGGAGTGTGGCGACTGTTGGAGGAGATTGTGTGTTATGTTCTGATGATTCTTCTGATCTGACAACCTCATGCACAGAGTCTTCGTCATCTGAACAATGTTCTGAAGATTCTTCTTCTGACAATTCTTCTGGTCTGACAACCTCACACACAGAGTCTTTGCTATCTGAAGAGATGCTAGCCCTAGCTCCGATGATAATTATTCATTCACTTTCTGAGCACTCACTGCTAGTGTCACTTGTTGAAGTATCTGTACCTACATAGCAACGCAAGTCCTTTATGTGTCTTGGTATGCCATCAACCAGCACAGAGTGTGAGTTACTTACTCCAGTGACATGCCCCACCCAGTACCGAGTTGTACATGGCTATGTGGAGGCGCACATTCTGTTATCTGTTCAGTTGAACGCCTCGTGTCAATGCCTCGTAGCCGGACTTTGTACTGATAAATCATGGCACAGTTGAGGGTGATACATTATTGTCTCTCAGAGTAACATTGTACCAATACACTGCCTCCATTATGGAACACTGCTTCCTAGCAGCGATTCTTTTGATGCTCCAATGACATCGCTCGATTATGCCATTTCCTAATGGGACATATGTGCAGTGAAATCTGAGGTGTACTCCGCATAAATCCAAAAAATCTTTGAATAGTCCACTGCAGAATGCAGTGTTGTTGTCAGTGAGGAGTTCCGTTGGAGGTCCACATTCAAAGAACAATGACCCCAAGTGGTCAATGATGCTTGCAGAATCCTGTCAATGCAGACATTGTGAAATAGTGAACCGGGTTGGACCACAGTCAATTAGGGTTAAATAGTGATGTCCCTTTATAATGGATGATGTCCATTCCAACATGGTGCCACACCTTGCTCCCACTCACTTGTCCTTTTTGCCATTGCACAGGTGCTGGGTCGATGGACTGACACTCCTTGCATTCCCTGACCACTACCCTGACAGCAGCTTTGGATAGGGAGGGATAAATTTGCCTCACGAAATATAGGGTTTGTTTTACACCGGGATGTTCGCTTTGGAAATACACAGATTTTAGTAAATCTGAGTTACAGTTGCTCGCTGGTGTTACACAGACATGTCCTACTGGCTCTACCTCTTTCTTAATAGCATCAAGCCATTTTTGGGGTCCCCTTGTTAAAGTATCGGCCTTGTTCTGATGTGATCTGACCAGCTGTATATCTACGAATAAGTGGTATTCACTTACCAACTTTCCCAGTGTGTCTAGCCACCTTCGAATGAGCATCTCACTCGCAGACTTTGTACGTATCCTGGCCTTCCCTGTGAGAGTGTCTGCTATCCACTTATACACGCATGCGGAATCCGTGAATAAATGCAACACCTTTGCATTCCATTGAAGAGCTGCGGTTACTCCCCTGATAATGGCATCTAATTCCGACAGGTTGATATGTTGTGTATTCTTCTCTGGACGCAAACAACATGCATCTTCCACGACAGTTTCACCCACTTCAAGAGACACTCCTGTTGCAAGGGAGCTCGCGTCAAACCAGACATTAAATTCACATCCGTCAACGCACCATTTACCATGTACAGGGTCATCTTGACGCACCCTAGTAATGACTTCTGCTATCATGTGTCTAAGGGGAGCATCATTTGTTGTGTCATCCCAGCCGGAAGTGACAGCAGTCACCCTACGTTTAATAAATGCAGTTGCAATGCGGATCCACCCGCCCACGGGAAAATGTCCCACCTGCTTTCCACATAACGAAAACACGCTGCGTCATGTCATGTGTCTGGAAATGTCCGGGAGCTCGCTTCCACGTTTCCAGTAAAGCATGTTGTGCTCCCCCCAGACCTGCAAGTCAAGCACACGAGCACCATCCTCCAGTCGTTCTGGGTTCTTACATTTGAGCCCAAAGTCAGCAAGATGCTTTCTCACCTGAGCAGCGGGTACTAAGGTTTCGTTGATGTAGATGTCATCAATGTAAGCTGACATTGCTTGACGAATTGTCTCATCCTTGGATAGCGCAGCATCCATGATGGCTTTCATGATGGCCGGCGCCACATTGAGTCCGAATCCCATTCGGGTTAAGCAGTATCTCCTCCCATTATGATTTCTATATCTGCAGATCTTTGTTTCATACCTTATCAAATCTTTTGCTTTATCTATGAAACATAGGTTTACACTCTTTTATTGCTATTTCTAATATTATTCTAAGCACAACTAGACTGTTCTAGTTCCAAGTGCCATGTTTGATGGATGTCAAACATGGCACCCAGAAATTCATACCTGGATGTCCTCAAGGACACATGGCACAGTAGATAAAGGAGTTGGTTAGATACAGTAACAGGAACCAAAGAGTGTGAGTTCAATACCCGGTTAAGGCAGTGGAGAACTTTCAGAGGGAAATTAACAGGAGATAACTGATAACTGACATCCATCAAACATGGCACATGGAACTAGAACAGTCTACCCCAGTGAGCGAAATAAAGGGTTCAGTTCGACATTCCAACTACCTGAAGAAGGCCAGAGCGTACAACGGTCGAAACGTTATGATAAATATGGCGACAAAGATGAAGACAATAGTCCGAATAATGTAAATAATGTATTTATTGCTAATATTGATATAACTTTGAAAGTGATCTTATTTTTCAACCACCTGCTGTAGGGCGTTGTCACTGCACTAGTTCTGTGAGGCTTTCAAACACCATTTGAGATATAGAAATATCACCTCTTAAACTTCTTATCATATATTGTCTTGTGTGTTCATTCTGCTTTTATGGGGTAAATAAAAATGAACAAAAAAGGTTTTATTTTGAAAAATTGAATTAAAAGCCAATGTTAAAAAAATGTTTCTTGTTTTTTATTGTATATAGCCATAAAGGAAAAATAAGGAATCTGTATTGAGGAAAAATTATTGTATATTAATGGAACAAACTACTTGAAACTATGTTCTTGCATATATAATAAAATCAAAAGAGATTTTTTTTTTAAATCATATAATTAAACCAATTTAAAAGATGTCTCAAAATCTGATAATAGAAAAATTACTCGATTAATACTAAAGGATATTTGTAATTCACATCAATATGATGACTGAAACTGGAAACTCTTTTGACAGAAGTATTCAAAAAGACACCTGACTAATGAATATTTGACTCATCACTTGCTAAATATTAAAGAAAAATATTTTGTGGGGGTGTCCAAATACTCCATTTGTGCTAACAAAGTGTTAATTTCCTTCTTTATCACTTGATCCAAAGTTTGGTGTAACAATTTCATTTTCGGAGACAAGCAACTTCTTGTATAAAATCAATTTTGCTAAATTGGAGATTTGGCAGCTTCTGTATTACTAATTGTTCTTTCTGATTGCTACAGCTCAATTCTTGCCTGATCATATTGCCTCATCTTATGACAGACTTCATTTATGTTATATCACTGGCTCTGCGGTATCATCCAGAAGCATTTGCTTGGTTTCAGACCTTTGAACCAGAAGGAAATGAAACAAGAGTTCAAGCAGAACAGGTTACAAATATGTGCAAGAAAATCAAGAAGAGGCCACACTGAAGTAATAAGCAGGGGATTTCAGAGGAAGCAACAATAGAATGTCTCAGTAATTGGAATTAAATCTTCTTATTTGTCCATCATTTGCTCTCCTCTATAAGCAAACACATTGTCTACTGTTACTGCTTGATAACAATGATATTATAAGAACGATAATAAAATAATAATAATATTTTCTTCAGATGCTTATCTAAGAATAGCCAGATAAATGGATTTGAAATGAATTAGCACTACTTTCTGATATTAGTACAAATTTAACTTTTCAAAAATAGATTTTTATTAATATTATTATTATTACTAGTTTACCCTGTCATAAAAAATTATAGATGCATTATTGTATATATAAAATATCAAAATATTTCTGTTACTTTTCATTTTCTTGTTTATAATCATAAACATGTGAATATTAACCAATTAATGTCCACCATAAAATAGGGTATTAAATATAACAATAAAATTGGTATTAATTGCAGCTTTCTAAGAAGAATTTGGTATTAATTTTAAGTTTCTAAAAAATTGGTATTGTAGATTAAAAAATGTTATTTATTGTAGATTTAAAAAAAGTTGTATTGTAGATTTTTAAACAGCAGTATTTATTGTAGTTATTTTTAAGTAGTATTTCTTGCAAATTTTTAAACAAAATATGGTATTTATAATAGATTTCCAAACAATTTGGTATTGTAAGTTCTTAAAAACTGTTATTGTAGATTTTAAAACAATGTATCAGGAGCATCATTTTGATCCCTATCTGAAGCATGACCATTGATTTAGGAACCAATGCACTAATACCATGATAAAGCCAGAATTAAATATTAAATCTATATGACTATAAATATTAAAGATGTGATTAAAACCAAAATATATATTTTTGTGTATTTGGGTAGTAATCCCTCTCTAATACATATTTCACTAAAATGACTGCTATGTTTTTATTGTGCTGTCCTTGAGATTTCTTTAAATGATGGAGGACACCATGGACTGAACATGTGAGCAACAACAAAGTTTTAAGGAAAATGTAAACAAAAAGGACATACTTAGAATCAGAAATAGACAACTGAAATTTCTAGGGAAAGAGGGGTTAGAAAATTAAAAATTCACAAAACATAGTGAAGGCAAGAGGAACAGATGAAACATAACCTATCAAATAAGCTTGTGTAAATGGTTGGCAGAACAGGGATTAGGAGAGATAGCAAAAAGATAAAATTTAATAAGGGTCACAAAGGACAGGAAATTGTGGAGAGTCATGGATGTCAACCCCCAGAAGGCACATGACATATAGAAGAAGAAATTGTTTAAATAATTGTTCTGAGCATTTTTGGCTAATATATTTGCCATTTTTAATAATTACCTGTGAAAAATGGTGAATATATTAGCCAAAATGCCCAGAACAAGCAATCATTTAGATAATTTCTACATATAAGTTTGGATAAATCAGCAGTTGAATATTTTTTTTCTAAATATTTCTTGCCAAATTATAGGTGTACATAAAACAGAGAGGGAAATAGGTATCACAAAAAATATTATTTCAAAGCAAAGCCCTAAATAAGAATTTATGTTTTCTTGATTCAGAAAACTGCAGAAATATATGAATAGGGAAAGATGTCTTCCAGAAACTAAGCAAAGTAAAACATGTTGAACTATACTATACTATACATTATCTAACCTCCTAGATGGCATTGAATGCTGGACAATCTTTTCACAGATGAAGAACAGACATGAAATGATAGCAATTTGGTTCTTATGATGAAATCTAATAATACCATGGACAATGAAGAAGATTTAAGGAAAGCAGAAACTACAAGGAAACTGATACTTACAATCAGAAGTAGACAGTGATGTAGTTCTACTGTTGAATGCAGAGAATAACATGGACTGAACATGTGATCAATAAGGGAGTTTTAAGGAAAATAGGAACAACAAGGAAATTTGTACTTATAAACAGGAAGAGATGAAATTCTTGGAAACATAATCAAGAAAGAGGGCACAGAGATTTTAAAATTCACATGACATATTGAAAACAAAAGAAGTAGGTAGAGATACACGAAGTAATAAGTTTGTATGAAGAGATGACAGAAGATGGATTAAAGAGGGATTGTAAAGGGAAAAAATGTAACTTAGATCATCATAAAACAGGAAGTTGTGGAGAGTCAGGATCAACCAAGTCCTGAAGGAATGTGGCACATAAAAAAAGGAAGATTAGGTTTAATTTTTAAGAAGGAAAATCTTGTCTTGGAATCAGTTAAAAAGTGGTATCTTTTGTCCAATTCTTGTAAAATCTCTTATTTTTATGTGCAGGTAGATGTGGAATTGGCAAGACAAGTTCAAATTCCAACCTAGTCTGTTGTGTTCATTTTTGTACTAATGCCCTTAGGAAAAGCATAATACATCACTTCTCCTCCCAGCTATTGCTTAAATAACAAGGTAGACAGGCTATTTAATATATTAGGTAAGTGCCAATTTATTAGCCATTTTCAAAGATCTTTCATGAAAATGTGGGAATACATTAAACAAAAGTGCTTAGAACAAACAATCATTTGGACAATTTGTACATAATATAAGTATCAATAAGTCAGCAAGGTTGAGTAGTAATTAGTCTATGTGAAGGAAAACTGAATTCCAAATGATGGAAACAATGGGAAACCACTCCACTATCTTTCCATGACTATGAGGGTCAGCTGAATTATTCATAGGCTGACCGAAGACATGCAAGTGTACCAGAATACAACAGCTGACTGACCATTTGTTGTATTCTAGTACACTTGCATGTCTTTTAATCTACCAATTGGTGTTTCTACTTACATCTATATCTTGGTCAGCCTATGAACTTTCCAGCTGACCCTCGTATAAAATACACTTTGAAATTCCCCTATTGCATCATTAAATATTTGAGCTTAACAACTTTAACAAAATATTGCAATAACAATCATAAATATGAATGCAGGTCATTTAAAGAAGTAAGAAGGTTCAAATAAAAAGATTTGAAATTATAAGGTTCATCCATTTAACTGAAGCAGATGTTAAACTGTTATACCATAATACCTATTCTATTGTAATGGACTCTCCCACAGATAATAAGTAGTAGTAGCAGTGGCCAGTTGGGCTCAGTGGTGTTGAGCGAGTCAGTTGATATTGGACATTGAAATACCAACCATCACAACTAGATTACTGCATCATTAACTCTAATTTCAAGTTCCTAACGTTTTGTACGTCGAACCTAATTTAGGACGACTTATTGAAATACAAGCCTCCACTGTGAAAACTACTCTGCAACATAAACATGTACCATCACCACCACCTCTATTTTCCCTTTCTTTCTTATTTTCACTAAAATCAAACAGTGTCTAAATGCAATCAAAATAGAATAGTCCATTATTTATGAGACATCGGCAGAGCATAATGTATGGACTAACTAAGGAACAAGCAGAATTATAATTTGATATTGTAAATGTTTCACTAAAACTAATTTCTATACACAAGCTTGATGGCTTCTTCATCTTCGACCATCTGAAGAATTAAATAGGAAAGAAAAAAAAATCCAAGGATCATTGATTGTTGTTCATGTCAATATTTTAATACTAATTTGAAGAAAGATGGGAATGTTTTTCCAGAATATTCCCATGATCTCTCATTAAGACATCAGAATCAGCTAGAGATAAGTGATATTTTTATTATTATTTAATTAAAAATTTCCAGTATGTCCTAAAGCCCTCATTAGCAACAATATTCATCCATTTATTAAAAAGGAATGCTTCCTCAAGAGAAATTAAAGTTAGCCTGTTGATAACCAAAAGAACATTATAATGATTTCTCCATACTTGCATCTTGATTATTATAAACCATTAACCATAAAATCCTCACGATTAAAACAAATCTGTGATTTACATGCAGTGTGAAAAATTGTAAATTAAGGTAGGTCTGAAAAAAAAAAAAAAATCCATTTATTCATTTAAAAAAATGTAAAAAATAAAACATGACAACTAACTGATACAAAGCCTAAAGTGAGTTATAAATTAATGGTAGAATTTCAAATATGGAAGGTTAAAGGGACATAAATCAAGTGTTAACTAATTAATGAAATTAACTGAAAAATAAAGGATTAAACTGTAGATGCTTGATCTGCCTATGCCAATACCCAAACTGCAGTTTTGCAATTATTTAATAAATTCAATTGAATTAACTGTAAACAATAACTAAGTTTCATGTGCATGATCTTATCTGCAAATGTATAGTGGAAGTGAGAGGTTTTATTAATATAACTTTAACACAAACAGAGCATTTCTTAAAAACATGGCTTCTGTGGACAGAAGTTAGCAGCTCACTAATAATATTTTGGTAAATGAGTAAAAATACAGTGCAATGATTTTACTTTCTTTATCTTTTAAACTTTAAAAGGAAACAGTTTTGAAAAAGAGTTATACCTAAATCTATAAATATCTGATTTCTGTTTGTGGGTTTGTTACTAAAGCACAGCAAATAACAGAACCTTGTAGCAAGATTTTTCTCAGGGCATTACCACTAAAATGCTCTAATTTGAAAAAAAAAAAAAATTCTAGTCTAATCTGTATCTTAATAATAATGTGGTAGTGAGCATTTGTGCTCACTCCAATATTCCCATCTTTTATTGCTCCAACTAATATTTGACTCTTTATCATCTCTCTTTGCCTTTGTTCTGGCACTCATTCACCCAAGCTTTTTAAATAGATTACTTGGTGTTTCCCTTGCTTCATTTCCCTTCAATGTGTCCTGTGAGTGTTAAATTCTCTAAACCCTCTTTCCTAATTATGCATTCCAGCTTTCTCTTTCTATCCATTACACTACCCACACATCACAATTTTATGATAGATTTTCTGTGTTAATATGAAACACTGATGCTTCACACCACAAAGTATTCATATTGAGCTAGGCTTACAGCCATATCACATTGGACACAAATTCTTGTATGATCATTGAAAGTAAGCAATGTCAAGCCTGGTCAGTAACTACATGGGTGACCACTTGGGAATACCAGAAGCTGTAAGCTTAGATGTGCAGTTGGTGTAATGGATAATGATTCAGAATTGTTAAACAGAGAGCCAAATTCCAATTCCTATTGGGTTTGTTATATTCATTTATGCACAAATACCCTTGGAAAAACTATGAATCCACCTCTTCTCCTCCAAACTATGGGTTAATTAGTAGGACGTGTATCACCAAACTATTATTTTTTATTAGAATTTCTGGTATAAGGCATTATCAGCAGTCAAGTTACATATATATATATATATATATAAAAGGCAGGATGTATGTGTGTGTGTGTAACGAATGCACGGCCACAATTTTCAACGGATTTGCACCAAAATTCATATGCACATGCTCCAAGTTAGCGGGAAGGCCAAGACCAACTTTGCATTCTCCAACTCCCATCGATTGTGGAAATAATCGATTTTTTCATGCTTCTATGGCAGTTTTCATGTAGTTTGCAGCCATTTTCTACTGACCACAGTGAGAGCCTATAGCTGGCTGCCATGAATAGGCAGGAAGATTCTATTGGCCAGTGTGAGAGCCAACAGCTGACTGACACGAATGTTAACTAGCATGCAAAAAAAAATCGATAGCTGCATTCGTAACAAGTAGGAAAAATTTAAATCTGCATGGCACTTTACTCCAATTGGCTCATTCCCTTGCTTAAACTCAACGTTGATTCTGATTCTGCAGAACTGGGTTGGGTGTGAAAAAGTATTTGTTGTTAACATTCTTTTTTCATTCGGTTTTTCCAGTTGAGTCCTTTTTTAAAGCCGATCGTTTTGTGTTCATTTTGTTTAGTTCTTTTTTTGTAACAGATTTAATGTTTAGTATAGAATAGATTTTGAATCAAGCACGGGCAACAACCAGGCCATGCTGTATATATATATATATATATATATATATATATATATATATATATATATATATATATATTCGTTGCATTTGGGCAGAAATTTTTCATTTATGAAAATTTCATTAGCAACCAGTAAAACTTCTTGTTTTATAATTTTATTTTATTGATTCTTTCAACATTTCTAATAATTTTTCTGATTTCCAGTACTGATTTTACTGGAATATGGAATTTCCCATATCTTCTGTCAAATTCTGTATAGATATTTCCTAAATGATTGTAGAAGGAAACTTCTGTGATGCAGGTTAGAATTAATTTTTTGATGACTGTTGGATTTATTTTATGGGGTAGAAGTGACGTTTGTTCAACAAAGTAACAGTTCTTGGAAAGAAGCTATCCAAGTAGAACTTACACCATTCGTACTTTAAAAAAATGTTTTTTTTTAACATGGTAGCAATATTTAAGAATTTTCCTTTTGTCCTGATCATGATGACTAAACAATTTCAAATTCATAAAATTTAGTGATCACATTTCACCTCCTGCAATAAGTGTAATAACATGTGAAAAGTCAAGTCTATGAACTACCATTGATAATATTAAGATTATGTGAGTGTGTATCTCTATTAGATATTTAGACTAATTGGTTTATGTAAGTGTGTGTTGCAAATAGGTATTAATATTAATTTGTTTATGTAAGTGTGAGTCTCAACTACATATATTAATTTGTTCCTGTGAGTGTATCTCAACTAGATATTAAGATTAATTTGTTCCTGTGAGTGTGTCTCAAATAGATATTAAGATTAATTTGTTCCTGTGAGTGTGTCTCAAATAGATATTAAGATTAATTTGTTCATGTGAGTGTGTGTCTCAACTAGATATTAATATTAATTTGTTCCTGTTAGTGTGTCTCAAATAGATATTAAGATTAATTTGTTCATGTGAATGTGTGTCTCGAATAGATATTAAGATTAATCTGTAGAGCAGCACCAAAAGTTAGCGTAAAGCTCATCAAATGATTGTGATGATGATTTCAACATTGGTTTCCATTCAGAGAACAAATATTACAGAATGTAAGGCTTTATCAACACAACTGAACAGGAGGTAAAGGAGATGTGAAATATTTACATTATTGTAAGGGGTCAGAATGAAACAGGAGATGCAAGTAGTTGTCCATCGTCATAACTACATGCCACACCTGTCACGTAAATCTTGATCTATGTACACATCAACCAAAACCAAATTCCAGATAAAGTGAAATCAGAATGTTGAAAATCAAAAAAAGCAATTTCTGTTCATTATAAATATTTCAAAAGCTTGTATACACAATATTAGTTATTGTATTGTACTCTCTGAGCTTCTTAAGATGTCCATTTTCATATTTGGTAAGTTACTGAATCCTTTATTCACTCCATGGGGAAAGATCATTCTCATTCTACTTGCTACACCTAAACAATACCACATGTAATAACAGATACTTGAAGAAGGGTGAAACATTGACAATAACAACCAAAACGAGTATATTAGTCCAAATGTAAATTTTGACATTTGTACAGATTTTATTAATTTGTTATTAATAGTGGAGGCATGGAGGAGTAAAATAGTAGCTTGAATTGAGAAATTGGAGGAGTTCAAATCCCGGTTGGGTTTGTTATATTCATTTACATGCAAATAACCTTGGCAAAGGTATGTATCCATCTCTTCTTCTCCCGGGCTTATTGCCATATCAAGTTGAAATACCAGTTCTTGTACCAAAGTTAAGCAACATCAAGCCTGATCAGTACCTGAATGGGTGACCACTTCGGAATACCAGGTGCTTTAAGATTGGATGTGCTGATGGTATGATGGATAATGACTTGAAATTAGAGCACAGAGTTCCAATTCAAATTGGTTTTGTTATATATTATATGCAAATACCCTTGGGTAAAGTATTAATCCACCTCTTCTTTCTCCTCCCACATGTTATGGGTTAATTACTAGGATTTGTATCAGTAAATCATTATTATACCCCAAAATTCTTACAATCTAAAAATATTTTCTGGTCTTAAATAACCTGCAATGGGGTGATAAGCCATAAAAAAACAAATCAATCTCCTCCCACAGTTATTGGTAAATAGCAGGACATATTGGGTCTGTTTACCTTGGTTGGCAGCCAGGCTAATAGAATGACAACTTTGAATTTGAAACCTCCAACTCTGACTTAAATAGCCTCATCAATCCACAATTGGCTAAGTGTGGTGAATACAGCTACACCCCTGAAGACATGCTCAGTCAGGAATGGGTTCCGCCAACAGAATTGAGAAATCCCTGGATTTAGGTATTATTTTCTTAATCAGAACTTATTGTACTTTCTCTGCTGCAATTAAAGGGTGCATGAGCTTCTTTATAGGGGGGGGGAATACATATTGGTGGCAGAAGCACCTGCTCACATCTGAGCATCAGGGGTTGTCATCTTCTTTCCTTCCTGGTGGTAATAGCACAGATGGCTCTGAATCAAAGGGAGTTTGACGAGGTCATATGTGTGAATTTGATTTTGGTGGACAACTATGCACAATGAAGAAGCTCACACACTTGGCCAGAGGCACCTCCCTTGCAGCTCAATGGGGATTGAAACAGGCAAGATCTGGCAAACCTGGTTGCATCAAGCTGTTGGATACTTGGTCTGTTAAGGTCAACAAAAAACACAGCTATGTATGTATGTATGTATGTTATTGAAATTTTTTGTTTATGATTTGTTTTATAACGATGAAGTAGGTGGCATTGTTAGAAAATGTAGAATAACCTTTTGGTAAGAATTGAACACACATGCCTTGTAACTGCAATGTCTAATCATAGAACAAATGTAAAAATGATCAGAGAAGTTTAATAAAAATCAACAGAACACAATAAATGTAATACTAGTAACAAAATAACAATTGTGACCACACTTCATCTAATAACATTTTAATACAAATTTTTACAATTTGGACAGTCATATGATAAAATCAAAACAGGTTTTTAACATGAACAAGTCATTCTACTTTACCCATTGCTAATAAACACATGCTAAGATATTCAGGCAATAATTATTGCTTAAATAGATTTCTGTCTGAGTTGTGGGATGATTGATTTGTTTTTTTACAGTTTATCGACCTTTTCAAGGTTATTTATAGCAAAAACATATTTTTGGATTCTAAGAATTTTTTTTGAGATGATAATAATTTTCTAATACAAGTCTTACTATTTAACCCATAGCTGAGAGCAGAAGAGGTGGATTCATATCTTTCCAAACAGTCTTTGCATGTAAGTAAATATAATAAAATCTGACTGAAATTTGAACTTGGCTCTCTGATTTCTCGTAAGTCTTTATTCATTACACCACCTGTAAATTCAAGATCTTTGTTTTTATTGTCATAATATTTTAGCCATTGTGCCCTGTGGCCTCTTCAGGGATCTGTCAATCTGGGTAACTTTTTTGAAATGAACCCTTTATTTATTTCATAGGGGTAGTTTTTGTTCTACTGTCCATGTCTAGGAATACCTCGTTTTGTTCTTTTTTTAGTATTACTCAGTTATTGTTCACCTTATTTCCACTGACACTGAATCTTTGTTATCCAGCACAGGGATTGAACACACAATTGCTATGCCATGAAATTTGTGAACCACTGATTTAATCCATTAGGCTATTTATTGATTAGCTAACACCATCACTAATAAATCCATATATTATTCTCACATTATATCGGTATCACTACATGAGTGCTACTCTTACTGTCTAACCCAGTGCTACCTGCTGCATATTTGGGTTATCAGTGACTATACTGGTTCCCCTGACAGACTTTTCTTGGGAGGAAGGTAGCTAGACACCCAGCAGGATTAAAAACAAAACCTGTCAAAGGGCAGTTGAACCTTCTTGTAAGGTCAACAGTCATTTATTACAATGGGATAGAAGGGGTTCCATAGCTATGTATACAGCCAGTGCAGTGATGACTCAGTATTGCTGGGTGGAGGGCTTCCTTGACTGAAGTCAGCCAGGGTGGAGAGTACCCTCAGTGGAATCAACAGTCTGTGACCAAAGCAAGTTTTCAAGTTGTAGTTTGACCTAGAGAGGGATGGGATCCACCAGGTCTAATGGATCAAGAAACTCTACACATAAATGAGGTAGGATCACTCAACTTTTAAGGAGAATTTCTCAACATGTCCCAGCATGTATTAGAAAAATTCTGCTGTATAATTTCATGTAAGTGTTTCATCACATCCAGATCCCTGAGAACAACTTATTAAAAATTGTGAATGTGCATCTATCGTCTGTGAGGATATGTTTTTAGGTTGAGTGGAGATTATAAATAGTCTAACTTAAATATGTGAAAAATGAAATCTATAGTCTGATTTAAATATGTGAAAAGTGAAGACTATTAATAGTCTCCTCTAAAGAAGAATGTAATGTTTTTATGACTACTTATTTGTATATCGATTATTAAGATAGACTTTACAACAGGTATGTTCCTAAATACCTAACTCACTTTGTATATTATACAGTTGGGTTAACTTGACTGAATTTAAATTTGTGTTACTTTAAAACTGATAAGATTTAGAAAATCAATCTGAAAAGAGTTATGACATGAAAAGCAACTACTTAGCCAGAAACACTAAATATCAGTTCTTTAATTTATTTTATTTTTCAAACATTACTTGCAAAAAGTGTTAATATCCAGAAAAGGGCAAAAATAAAAAAAGTTCATTATGTTTTTCTAGGAGATTTTAAAAGAATATTTTTAAATAATTAAATAAGAAATTATCAACTTTTTGAGAAGTTAGTAATTTTTTATTTTATTAATAATACCCAACCCCTTAGTTTGTCATCATGATTCAATGAAACATTTGTTTATTGAAGGCTGGTCAATAAAGTCTACCATACATTACAACTGAACAATTAAGATTTGAATAATATATGTTTTTCATGCTGAGTAGAAACAAACTGGTCAGATTATGAACAGGTCAGACATTTTTAAACATTGTCCAAAGTTCCTTTAGTCAAAACAAATATACAAAAAAATATCAGTAACATTCATGATGTTCCAATCCATGATAAAGTACCTTGATGTGATGGTGTGATTTGCATGCTCCAATGACGCAGAGAGCTATACTGCTGGGAGTTTGTCACCTACCAGGCCCAATCTAGCCAGAAAAGTCAATGGGTAGAAGCCAAACAAAACCCTAGTCACCTAGAGAAGCGAAACTATGACAAAAAAGAAAGTAAACATGGAGCCGGCAAGCACCAACAGACCAATACATTGACTTGACATGCAGGGATAAGTCAATTATAACAACACAGATCAACCAATTTGAGTTAGCTTAATACTGCAAAGGCTATTAGGAGTTTCAACCATTGGTATTGATTTGTACTTACAAAGTATGTGTGAGAACAATTGAAAAACTACATGAGAAGTAAATCCAGTGAGAAGAATGGGAGAAACTAGTTAATGGAGATCAAGTGTAGTCAAAATAAAGAATTTAAAAGTAAACATTTGAAGTCTTTGCAAGATCAACTCTCAAAATGGCTTGATCAAGACTACTTACAATATCAAATGAAATTAAACATTTTATAAGTTCATTTCAAATAACAGGAAGGCCTGTAAAGGTAGTAAAGAAAAGTATGAAGAAAAAACTAACTATAACTTGTAAGATGACAATGTATGGTCATCAGCAAAAATGATAGTCCAAGATCCAAGCTACTGGTGACATCAAAATCATGTACAGAAACTTAACTATTTGTTGAGTGTTCTAACAGATGATAGAAAATGTGACATAGAAATCTGAAGGCACATTGAAATAGTCAAAGTCGCTTTCTAAAAGTTAAACAAAGTATTAAGAAACAGGAAAATGTCATTAGAGACAAAGAAAAAAATGTTGTACTGCTGTTTAATATCACTCCACCTATGTGGCGGTGAATGCTCAACAGTTTTCTTGCAGATGAAGAGAGAACTTTAGGCAACATGGTCATTCTCCAGAAGGATGCTACGAACATCATGGACAAAACAGGTGTGCAATGAGTGAGTTTTAGAGAAAGAGGGAAAAAAAGGATACTTATACTTAGAATCAGAAAGAGATAGCTGAAATTTCTGAGACATATAATGGGGAAAGAGGGTTTGGAAAATATAACAGGATATATAAAAGGCAAAAAGACACTGGGTGGCAGCAGGCCACTTACCTGATGAACTTACCTTACAGAGCTGAAAGTGAGAGGGATGATAAAAAGACACATAATGAGAAAAATGGGCTTGGAAGATATAACACTCACAGGATATATTAGGGACAAGAGGAAAAGAATGAGTAACCTCTCTAACAAATTTGTGTAAATGGATGACAGAACAGTGAGTAGGAGGGGTAGCGAAAAGACAGACCTTACTAAAAGCTACAAAGAATAGAATGTTGTGGAGAGCCAAGATCACCTCCTAGAAGAAGAAGAAAGTACTTAAATTTCACCCTTTTCCAAACACCTGATACTGTGACATCCATCTTTTGGATAAAGTTTAGCATAATATAAGTTCAAAATACAAGTCAAGCTCATTAATCTTTTAATTAACAAATTACAACACTTTATGGCAATTACAATTTCACCTTCCTTGCTTATATTGATGTGAATTCATCTATACTGTGCTCAAAGTCAGGTTCTTCTCTTTTAATAATCAGCAAAGCAAGACCATTGGGTCTGTCTTGACCCATGTCTTTTTACCTAATAATTTATATAAATGCTTTAACAATATGTGCATCCTAGTGATTCTTGCACAAGATAATCCAAGACAGATCATAAAAATTGATTTTTTTTTTTTTGTGGCTTTGTTATATAGGACATAAATGAATAGAATCGTCCATTTATGTAAATAAGTAGAGTTAAGCAGAGTTTATCAGAGTTAGCATTAGGTCAATTGGTAAGTGTACCTTCATGTAATAAACCTTCTATTTCATTACTTACTTAAAAGTTTGTCTCCCTTATTTATTTCCCTCTGTTATCTCAAAAACATGAGATACAACCCTTTGAGGGCTATTTAAAGCTAAAATATATTTTGGATTATAATTTTTTTTTTTAAGTGAATTTTGTGTTTAAGAATTTTTTAAGAATAATGATTTTTCCAGATACAAGCCCTACTATTTAACCAAGTGGAAGAGATAGATTAATACCTTTCCCAAGACGATTTATATGTAAGTGAATGTAACTAAACCTAACTGGAATTTGAACATGGCTCTCTGATTTCCCATTTCAAGCCTTTATCCATTGCATCGCCTGCATATCTACAATCATACAGCTGAAGAAATTTCACTGAGGGTGGCAAATCTAACTTTAATAACAACTATATTCATTGAATGGCATCTAGGGAACATACCATATCTACTACACCTTAGATGCACTACTGCTTCAACATTTTTTGTTATGATATGTGAAGATAGAAGGAAGACAGCACTTGCAAAATACAACTAAAAAACAATTTAATAAAGATGAAAAAAAAAAGATTACAGAATATAGAAATTGGGATTTTCATTAATTTCCACCAAAGAATTAAATATTAGGTTGAGTGTAAAATAAATTCAGTTTTCTGGGATCAATTGTAATGACAAATATATCCTCCTAACTACTAATCATAATAGGCAGTTAAGAATAAATCTGAAATACACTTGTTTATATACTGTGTCTCCTGAGGTGTAGGTGATCATGGCTCTTCACAAATTCCAGTTTTTCATAGTGTTCAATAAATTTTATTTTTTTCTTATTTCTCCTAAACCCTGTTTCACCATCCATTTTCTGATGTTCACAAAGTATGTTATGCATTGTCTTCCTTTGTCCCTCTTGCCTTCAATCTGTCCTGTGAGTATTAGATTTTCCAGGCCCTCTTTCTTCATTATGTGCCCTAGAAATTTCAGCTTTTTCATCCTGTTTTTAGGTATAAGTTGCTTTTTTTTGTTTCTATTTTCTCTAAAACTTTGTCATTGCTCACATATTCAGACCATGGTATCCTCAGCATCCTTCTGTACAACCAAATTTCTGTTGCTTTGAGTCTCTTCTTCATCTTTGAGGAGATTGTCTAGCATCCACTGCCATATAGGAGGACAGATATGTAACAGTTCAATACTCTTTTCTTTGTTTCTACTGATGTTTTTTCCTGTTTCTTAATACTTTGCTTAGCTTTTGAAATGTATCTTTGGCTATCCCAATGCATCTTCAGATTTCAGCGTCACACTTTCCATCCTCTGTTAAAACACTTCCCAGAATACTTAAATTTTTGTCCTTGTTTGATTTTGGTAACTCCGATTTATAATTTGTATTTTAGGCTCATCCTTTTGTTAACAGCCATGCATTCTGTCTTCTTGCAGTTGATGTTTAATCCTTTCTTCTTTCTTTCCTTTAACAGGCCTAAAGTTTTATACAGCAGTGGCAGTGTACACAGTGGATTAAAGGAAAAATATTGTTCTCCTTCATAACAACATGGGGCTGCATACAGCAGAATAACAACAAATTGGAATTTGGTTGGTTTGTTCTATGTCACTTGCCATATATATATATATATATATATATATATATATATATAATCGATTCATTCCCAAACAAAGTAGTAATAATATGAAGATGCAAGGGGTTGCTGAGAGTAAAAAGGAATAAGAAGACTTTAGAAGGAACCGGAAATGCAATCCTAAACAGGAAATAAGGGATAAACTTCTACTCCTGTTCAAAAGACCTGAGAGAAGAGTGAACCAGATGATAAGGGAGAACCTTGCACCAGCCGATTACTACCTATACCTTTTACAATCATTGCATAATGTTTTGATATGGAAAACTTTGCCTATTGAAGACCAGAGTTTGTTGAACTTTTTAACATCAGAACGTATGGAATTTTACCCAAAGTTAGCAAAGCCTGATAAGTAGCAATAAGTCATTGCAAATAAAGGTGAATATATAATTGAATAAAATGTAATTGGACATTGTTTTTTTTGTTTTTTTTTTAAGAATAAAGTTGATAAAAAAAAATTGAAATTATTGACTCAACCTAATAAAATACAACTTGGAGAAATCTTTGAACGTGTTTCAAAACTTTAGCTGATTAAAATGATGAAGAGATTTGAAATCAATGGTTTAAAGTTCCAAAGAAAAAAACATTTTTGAAAGAAATATAAAAACAAGTTGAATGCATGAAAGATATCAGTTAGCTGTTAGATGATAATAATAATAATAATAATAATAATAATAAACACAAAGTGTTGAAATAGAAGACTAAGATAATGCACGTTTTGGACAAATATTTAATTTAAAAAATAAATAATAAAATTGAAAATGTTATCAAAAGTTAAAAAAATAGAATTGTTAAATAAATATTTTAATAATATTTTGAAGAAAATAATATGTTTTTTTTAAATAAATTTGAGAGGACTGCATTATAAGATGGAGAGGTTTGTTTTATGATATTTGATCCCTGAAATGAAGAAAAAAGTGCAATTCTGGAAACTATATAAACAGGTGTGAAGTTGTCTTTCCTGCCTAAAGCAAACAATACTTCAGGTGAAGATGAACAAAAAAAATCAATAAAGTTAGCATTACTTGAAACTATCAAGTATAATAAAATATTAAATAGTCACTTCTGATGTTATAACTTTTGATTACCTTTGTAATGTGGTGTATTTGAACTGGGTCTATATGCTCAAAGTCTTTCATGCAATAAATACCAATAAATTATGTAGAAATCTGGTGCATGTATTAATTTCACTTCCCGAAACTTTAGCAAAGATATCCAACTCAAGTATCACAACAAATGTTATGAAGGGGGAGACACAAAAAACTGCAACCATGAGGAGGAAAGAAAAAAATATCTGAGACTAAAATTTGTCAATCAGTTCCCAAAAGACTTGCATAATCTTTTGATTATATTGCTGCTATGTTACCTCTCCACAATCTTAGGCCCTGCATCAAAGATCTTTTACTTAATTAAACTTTATTGAATTATTTTAGATTAATTTGTTTTGCCATGAGGATTTTTAATTTTTTTTTCTTTAACAGAACAATCCTTTTTTAATTCAGATCACAGAATAGCCTTGATTAGTCTTGGACCCATTTGGTTTCAACATTCCTTTTGATTACGTTATCCCAAGAAACATGAGAGAAGGTTAAAAAAAAAATTGTGAAGTAACTTAGTTTGACAAGCACTGAGTTGAGAAAACCCACAAGAAATTCTTAGTTTTATCCAAATAACCAATTTACATTATGGTTTGTCACTACAATAATTTAAGACTTGTCAATAAATCTCTTGTTTTTCTTGTTATATTTTCAACATAAACCATCATAAACAGCTGTTAAGTACAAAACAAACGGTTTAAACATTAAACAAACATCAACATAGAAAATATATTCCAGTATGTGAAATTCAAACAACTTTTTAGTCAGTATTAAAGCTGTCTTTTTCATTAATCTATGTAGAATATTATATGGAATATATGCCAAATTCTATAAATGTATGTGCAATTATTTTGGATAAAGTCAAAGTTCAAATAAATTGAACTTGACCAGAGGATCTTCTCTAATGTAGTGGTTAGCTTCATAGTGACTGGAAGTTTATTTCTGAGACTTTTTGTTGAAATTAGTGCTGCCCAATCAGAAAGGGAAAAATTCACAGATGCAAACAAAACAGACATTTTTCTAAAAGGAATATAATAGACAACTACTAGTTGGACAGACGTAGACCAAATATAAACATTTGTCCAAAAGGAATATATGAGCAATAATAGCTACAATCATCAAATTGACAGATGTAAACAAAACATAGACATTTGTCCAAAATGAATATATAAGCAACCATAGACAATTGTCAAGTTCACAAATATAGAGAAAATATAAAGATTTGTCCAAAATGAATATATGAGCAACCACAGACACAATCGTCAAGTTGACAGATGTAGACAAAAAGGAGACGTGTTGAAAAGGAATATATGAGCAACCATAGACACAATCGTCAAATTGACAGATGTAGACAAAATATAAACATTTGTCCAAAAGACATGTAGCAATATATTTGACAACAAAGTACTCATATATATATATATATATATATATATATATATATGTCTAGGAAGACATGTACTTTAGTAGTTTATATTCATATATAACTTAAGCATAATTACAGTGGCATACAAACACATGCAGAATGAGAAATATGCACCCATGCACTTATAGATGTTATATAAATAGAAAAAGTTTTAATTTCTTCTAAAATAAAAATCACATGGAAATCTATTAACATAAAAGTCACTGTGAGACTTGAAATTTATCATCATAAAAAGGCAACAGAAAATAACTAAAACAGAGAAAAAGCAAGTGGCTTAGAGATTTTGGTGCAAGGCATTTTCCTTCCCCACTTCTCTGCCCCTACTGCAGAATAATCTGTGCAGCGCGTGTGTAGGTGGTGATGAGTTGGGGTTAGGGAGCAGAATTAGAATCAATTATATGCATCGAGCGTCCACCTTGTGCGAGCTGACTCACCTGCGACACATCTTCGCTTCATTGTTTGACATTTTCCGCAGCAATGTATTGGATGATTACAATGTAGAATTTGAACAGCCAGACTAGAAGGAGGAAGGAAGGGAGGGAGGGAGGGAAGGAAGGAAGGAAGGAGAAAGAGAAGGACAATAGTTGTAAATGCAAGGACAGAGGAATAGGAAGGTAGAGGGAAGATCAACACAGTGATAATGTCTATAGTGATGATGATGATGACGATAGTGATAGGTAGAGACAAAATGAGAAAGTTTTAATATTGCCAAGTCGTTAGATGCCATAGAAATGAAAAGAGAGTTTGTGGTAGAAGGTGCCTGTTGTTAGTTGTGTCGGTTAGATGACAGTAAGGAAACTGTATTAAGAAGACAAAGTTATTATTGAAGAGACAAAGTGAGAGAGTAGGCAGAAATGTGAAGAAGGAAGAGAGAATGAATCAAAAAGTAAAAGGAAAAAGAGGAAAAGCAGAAATTGATATGATGAGAGAGGAGGAAAGTGCAAGAAAGATGGGCAAAAAGAGAATGGTAAGAGAGTAAAAACAAAGAGATAAAAAAAGAAAATCAAAGTAAGAAGAGGAAGAAGAAAAAGAGTGAAATGGAAAAGAGAGTTTAACAAAGAATACCAAAGGATGAAATGAAGAGGAGGAAAATAAGAAAGGGAGAAAGTCGAGAGGTGGAAAGATGGGCTAGGAAATATTAGAAAGGAGACAAAGAGTAAAAGGGATCAAAGATATGGAATAAAAAGAAGGGAGAAAAGAAAGAGAAGAAGCTGAGTTTTGAGGGAGGAGAAGAAATGAAAAGAGGAACAAGAAAAATTAAATATCAAGGATAGGAAGGGAAAAGAGAGGAGGAAAGAGAAAAAGAAAGAAAGAAGCTGAAGGAAGAGAAATTATGTCGGAAGAGAGAGGCTCTCAAAAAGAAAGACAGTAGCAAATGAGAAAGGAACAGAAAGAAATAGAGGTGAGAGTAAAGGAAGAAAAAGTAAGAGAAAGCTTAGGAGGAGGAGGAAAGAGAGAAATCGTTAAAAAGTATGAAAAAAAGATGAAGAAATATTGAAATATTTGCAAGCAAGTTTAAAAAAACACAAAAAATGAAACACATAAGATTGAAAAGAAAGCATTTAAGAGGGTAGATATATCAGATGTATTAGAGTTAAAGGCATTAAAACAAGAGCGGATAAAGAGAGAGAGATTGGTAGGAAAAGGCAAATCAGTAGGAAAATGAAGAGAAAATAATGCTGAAACACAAGAATATTTACACACAGTGGGAGGTGGGGAAGATGGCAAATAGAATCACAAGGTAAAAGATATCATTTGGGGGAGAGTGTAAGTTGACAAGCACTCAATGAAAAATGAAGGAAGGTGGCTGAGAAGTGAGGAAGGGAGAAAAGTGTTTAGGAGAGGGGGGGGAAGACGAGAGAAGAAAATAAAGATTGATCCAGGTGGTCACAAGGAGTTCCGCAGACACAGAAGAAGCAAAACCCATAGTGGTAGTGGCGGTGGGTGAAGGAAAAAAGGACAGGGAGAAATAAAATAAAGATAGAAGGATGGTGGGGAGAGAGAAATGAAGATATGATGAGAATTGTAGTGGAGAAGGGATAGAGGCATATAAGAAGTGAGAGAGAGAGACAGAGTTGGCAGGGGGGAATGACTTGGTTGATAAGGATAGAAGAGGATAGAGAAGAAACAATGATGAGGAAATATTTAAAAATGTTTCAAAAGTAGGAAGTCTAAGAACAAAGGTAAAAAAATTAGGTTTGGGAGTGGCAATTGTAAGGTATATATATATATATATATATATATATATATGTGTGTGTGTGTGTGTGTATATATATATATATATATATATATATTAAATGTAATTTTTAATTTGACATTATTTCTTATTACTATAAATGGTATTTTTAGTGGGTAGATCAACTGAGAAGTCATACTAAAGAAAAATTGGCTGTTATTAATTTTACTGCTTAAGAAAAATAACAAATATGGACAGCAACTCAAACACATATATTTACCCACAAAAAATGAAATCTATAGTAATAAGAAATCACACACACACACATATATATATATATATATATATATATATATATATATATATATATATATATATATATATATGCACACACAAGGACTAAAACTTTCTTGGGTTGATCCATTTTACTTTCCAAAATCTGAGCAAGTGAATTAACATCAGTCAAGAACTTATAATCACCCACATATATGTAAAAATTTGGATATAAATAAAATATATCTGTGAAAGGACAATATGAATAAAGATAACTTTTTTTTAACAACATGTTTTGTCTTCTCTTGAGTGGATGAAATGTATTAAAAAAATTTCCTTTTCTTATATATATATATATATATATATATATATATATATATATATGTGTGTTATATATATATATATATATATATATATATATATATGTGTGTGTGTGTGTGTGTGCATGAGAGAGTATAGTAGTAATGTTTAAAAATGTATTTGATCAACATTTAATGAATTTGCATTTTTACCATTTCTGGTTACCACCCTTACATTATGAATGCTTGTTTACAAAAAAGCACCATAGCTACAGTGGTTAATTTTAAAATAATTATAAGAGAGCATGTTCACAAAACTCACAACAATCAGAGTTACATTAAGTTTTATTTTAACAATTCACCCCTGAGGATGATCTCAGAGGAGATTGAAAGTACTTGGGAAAGGAAAAACAACTATGGTGTCTTCCATAATGAATTTCATCTCAACATCAAGAGAATGATTAGAGAATTAGAAAGGATCATTATAAAAATAAATTGACATGTGCAGATTATTCAAAGAAAGTGTTTGATATTCTTTAATTAATAATAATTTTGACAGAGCTTTCCCTGTATCTATATCCCCCTGGAAATTCCATACAGATTACCATATTGTATCATTATATATATATATATATATATATATATATATATATATATATATATATGAGAGGTAGGGCCTAAGAATCAATACTGCATGGTAACAGTTTCATGCTTGAAAGTGATCTTCTCACACTGAATATGAGCATGAAGCTGACAGTGAGCATGCATTATGCTGTCTATATCTGTAAATAGTCTCTCTCTGATATTAAGCAATTTTTGCCTATAAATATATCAACTATTATATAAGACAAAGAACAAATACAAAATATCTATCAAGCTAACATGTTTCACTTATATTAAAGCTTCATCAGAGAATGAAATATGGAAAAAAAGAAGAAAGAAAGTCTGGTATTTTTTCTTTTGTCTTGTTTGATTTTCATTGGTTAATTTCTTTCTTCTTTTATTCCAATCTCTATTTGTTTCCAATTCAAATATTATATATATATATATATATATATATAGGGAAAACTATGACAAAGTGGAAAAACTTCTCATGGGACACATTTATTTATACAAAACTGTTTTTGTTTTAGTACTTTCATCTTAGTCATTATCAGGAAGTAAATGTTATTGGTATATAATATGTAATTTCATGCAGAAATTGTAAAAAACAATAAAAATTTAAACAGACAGTTGGTAGAATTTAATACTTATTGAAATATTCACTAAGTTCAACACCGTGCATATATATAAGTTAAAAGACATTAGGAAAACTGTATTATTAGTTGATGCATTTCATCCAATGTGGACTTTTTCAAGGCAAAAAACGAAACGAATTTATTAAAACAAAGTAACTATTAACAACAAAACAAAATGTCCTTAGGAACTGTAAGAATTTAGAAAATTATGTCAAGTACTATCACATGTAGAAATATTGTTTTTATTGTTGTGTCAACAGATTCAATCATTTTCTTTTGATTTCTTGATACAGTTGTGTACATTTGTGTGGGAGAGTAAATACTGTCTTTTCCCACAAGTTAACTCTGAGAAATTTTTCATATATATATATATATATATATATGCATAAAAAATATAGTTTTATGGTATGCTATATTTATGGGTAAGAATGCTCAATATCAAGTAAAGCTTGTGTGTAAGTATGAGTGGACACTGCGGTAAACGCTGAGTGGCGACAGTTTGTTTCATGCTTGAACAGAGTCTTCAGGCCATGTGTGTTGGGTGATAGTTTGACTATTAGTATATGCAGGACAATAGGGCATTATGGGTAGCAAGTTCAGAAAGTTCTAGTTTATTGCGCTATTGTTTTAGATAACACAATAAACTGGAAATACCTGACCTTGCTATCTATAATGCCCCAATAACCAGCATATATGAATAATATAACTACCACTCATCACACATGGCCTGAAGATTGTGTTCAAGCAGAAAACAGACTGTCACCACTCAGTGTTTAACTCCATGTCCACTCTTATACTTACACACATGCTTTATATGTATTATTATAGTCAAAACCTCCAATATTGTAAGTAAAAAGTAAAAATATTATGGGGAAAGCATTGTTTACCAGGTGTTTTCTCTTTGACAGCTGATGCTTTCTTACTGACACTGTTGTCAGGATCTGGTTCTTTGAAGACATTCTGGGATTCATCTTCACTTGGGACTAAATCGGAATCACCTGAAAGAGAGTTAAAAAAAGTTTTGTAAACAAAATAAATAATCTTAAAAAATTACTTACAATTTGTACATTGATTTTTTAAGGACAGTGAGTGTGTGTGTGTGTGTGTGTGTGTCCATATATATTAGATGGAGAGATTAAAAAAAATCTGATGTCTTCAAACAGATTTTGAGAAAGGGGACAGGCCAAGTATTTTTCAGTACCAACTTGTATATTTTTAACCAACACTTTTCTATATATCCAGAATAGTCTACTAGATAGAGAAGAGCAAATTTCTTGTGTAGAGGACGCCTTAGATGACATAACAGAAATACCACAGCATATTTATATGATGTAATGAATATGCATATACCTGGGTTCCCCCTCACAGTAATATGATTAGCTGGTGTCAGCCATAAATACAGACTGATGTGGAGGTACAGGGTTGACGCCTATTGACTACGCCTATGGTCTTTGCCTATTGCCTACCACTACGACGAGGACCAGTCCATTATGATTACCTGCTAGATTGTCCTACCTGGTTACAGTAGTCAACAACCACTTTGCTACTTTGAACAAATATATCCTTTTCTGGGACATATCATTATATTAGAAATAATGTATTAAAAGAACAGGAATGGTGCTATGGATAAATACATATTTAATGTAAAATTTATAAAAATATATGTATAAGGAGGTTCTGAAAAGTTCTCAGATTGACCCACTTTCCAGAATTAGTATTTCAATGATAAAACATTAGAATAGAGATTTTTGAATGTGAGTAAGGCTGCAAATTTTTCAGCACTTGCTCGTATATATTAAAAATTAAATTTATGTTATTATTTTCATTTATAGCCTGAGAACAAAATAGAGGATTTACTGTAAAAACAGGTTATTGAACTTCTTGCTAGAAAAGTTTTGTCGCACTTAATTGAAAAAAAACAACAAAAAACTATGTTGGAATTGGGATAATGGTTATTGGTGTTGAAAATGGAATCGCTTAGCAGAGTTCAAATTCCAACTGAGGTCAGCCAGTCAGTTAATGGGCAAGTGATACACACTTGGGCAAACCTGTCCCTTTCAATTCATGACTGACTACAATAGGTTTCTGTTTCTTTCTGCAGTAAACTGGTTGCCAACCAAGACTATAGAATCCAGTCTGTCCTGCTATTCAACCCATAGCTGAGAGGAGAAGAGAAGGATTTATAACTTTCACAAGGGCTTTTGCACATAAGTGAATGTAACAAACTCAACTGGAATTCAAACACAGCTCAACGATTTCTCATTCTGAGCCAATATCCATCACACCACAATATGCATCTTCTAACTGAGGTAGCATCCATATTAATCCTCTTTGAAAAGGCCTGAAACAATTTCTTTCACCTATAGCTATAGGTGCAATAGTAGGACAAACTGTGTACTTTAGCCTTGCTAGGAGAAAGACTACACTGAATTGAAATCAGCTTGAAGAGAGACAGGCTATCTAGCCCTAGATGCACACTGATGTTATGGCTGCAGTACATGGTTCCCCCAACAACACTAAAATATGTTACAAGATCATACACATTAAATTTTACACACATTTTTTACAAGCTAACACACTGAAATGTTTAACCCGTTAACAAAATCACAATGACTTCATTAAAAAATAAATTTTTCTTTTTAATAAAACATTAGTTTACATTAAAAAAAAAAAAAACTCATGAAAAACAATTTTTTCACAGGTTATTTATTTTTTAAATGTCATGTCCCTTCAGAATATAGGTAATCACAGTTTCTCACAGGTTCCATTTCTTTTATATGCATGAATTGTCATGATGTCTTTGAAAAGCTAGGATAGTAGTTTTCTGATAGTCCCTTGGCAGTTTTCAATTCAGTGAAGTTCTCTAAAACTGGTTGCCATCCAAAGCTAGAGAGCCTAGTCTACTCTGCTATTTAACCCATAGTTGGTGGAACAAGAAATGGATTGGTGTTTTTCCAAGGGTATTAGTATAAAAGTAAGCACAACAGACTAGACTGGAATTTGAACTCAATTCACTGATTTCATTTTCTGTACTAATAATAATTCTGTTATCCACACATACCTCACACCTAAAAAAAACAAAGAGAAAATGGATTTTAATTAAATTAAAGTGTATTTTCTATCTTTTTAATATTGGCTAAATTTTAACAAATTTTTTTCATTAGTTTAGGTTTCTTTTTGGATTTGATTTAGGTTTGCCTATCATCACATTCACACTCCTCCCCTGTATTTTGAACAGGAGTAAAGGTCTATCCCTAGTTTCCTGTTTAGAAATGTGTTTCCGGTTCCTTCTAAAGTTTTCTCATTCTTTTTCACTCCAAGTAGCTCCTTGTATCTTAGTGGAATTATCACCTTGTTCAGGGTGAATCGATTAAAAAAAACAAAATTTAGTTAAGTATGCCTCAAGTTTTCTTTTTGATAGAGTTTCAGAAGATTGTAATAACTAGATTTTGGTGTTTTGAAGAATTCAAAATCTTTCTTTTAAAAGATCAAACAAATATTACAGGCAAAGTTTTGTTTTAATCTGTATATTTAATTTGGACACTAAGACTTATCATTCCTCCTATATAGCAGTGAATGCTGGATTATATCATCACAGATGAAGAAGAGACTTGACGTAATAAAAATGTAGTTCTACAGAAGGATGCTGACAATTCCATGGACTGAACATGTGTGCAATGAAGAAGTTTTATGGAAAATGGAAACAAAAAGTACACTTATATTTAGAATCAGAAAAAGATAATTGAAATTTTTAAGGCACATAATGAGGAAAGAGGGCTTGTAAAATTTGACACTCACAGGACATATTGAAGACAAGATGGCTAGAAGAAAGCAGTGAATAACCTACCTAATATGTAATTGGTTGGCAAAACAGGGATTAGGAGAGATAGCAAAACCTTGCTAAGGGCTAAAAAAGACCAGAATTTGAGGAGAGCCATGAACAACTATATCCTGAAGGGATATGGAACATAGAACATTTTTTGGCAATAAGTAATCCCCTCCCCCACCTTTTCTGAAACTGAGAACTTCACAGAAGAGAAAATTAGTTTTCTTGTCCTCAAGCTATGATAATCCTATTATTACTGCTATTAATTTTAACCGAGTTGTTAGAACGTTTGCTTTCTGACCATGAGACCTGGGTTAGAATCTCACCATGGTTGATTTGATAGGAAGTAAACTTCTTGATGTTATCTGTCTCTGGGGGGAGGTGATCCCAGCATGCACCACCTTTGGAAAGTGGCTGAAAACCATACCACAGGTTGATCCAAGCTTTGAGTGAAATTGAGTAGACAGAACTATTTGGGAAACCATAGATGGTTGTGCTAGCATAAAATTCACAAGTCATTGAGACCAAGTGTGTGTTGATCATACTAGATAATGTGTTCTCTCCCAGAAACTGTAACTAAGGGCCACTCAACATAGTTGCAGTATATACTACAGTTAGGTTCTGTGGGTGTTGAACAAACACAAATGTGCCTGAGCAGGCATTTGCAACAGAGATTGGCTAACCACCCTACGACACTGGATACGAGTGGCCAGCCATTTGATTTGAATTTTAAAAATAAATAATAAAAATTTGCCATTTTTTTTTTTTGAAACATGTGCTTCTAAAACATTTACGTATGTCTGATATGTGAAAAAAGTCTATGGGTCTCATAGACTATATAAATGCCCAAGCAGTAAGAGTAGACCAGCTCTTGGTATGCAAGATAAACAACTACTGCTGGATTGATAAAACATGAAGGCAATACAACTTCATAACAAATATTTAAAAACAAAATCCTATAGAATCAGGAATCTTTAAAACTTAACATACAATTTAACGCCTCCTCACAATTTACTTTGTGGCACTATGTGCGTAATGTAACCTCTGTGGAATGGTTTCATTCAAGAAACTGATGCACTAAATCTTGTTCCAATCTGTCCTGGCACTTTGCAGAAATATGAGTAGATGCATTCTTCAGATTTTGACTATAGCAGAAAAAAAATAAAAGAAAGAAAACTTAAACCAATATTTCTGTTTTTCATTTACTTGTATATTGAAGCAGATAAAATCATTGAAGACAGATGAAATAGCAGAAGTAATGCATGGCAGATCAGAATGAAAAGAAGTTTCAATGTAAAAAGCTATTTTAATTGTTACTAAGTAGGTCGTAACAGAGGAAAATTAAGCAGTAACGATCAATTTTTCCAGTAACCAGAAACAAAAAGAAAAAAAAAAGAAAAAGGTATTCTTCAGAGAAATCAATAAAGAAAAAAAGAATTGTTGTGAGATAAATTCAAAAGACAATCACAATTAATTCACAACTGGAAGATTGTTAATTCTTTTTAAATAAATAAAAAAGTTTTTCTTCTTTTTCTTTTTCAGTCTGCTTCTTTTGGGTTGTAAGGTTTAAATTTAAGTTATTAAAAAAATAAAATAAAATACTTAAAGCTGTCAATGTTAATCAGAAGTTAGTTTCACACACTGGCATGTTTACCATCTATGATTATTGTCAGATTGAAATAATGATTTCTAAAGCAATAGAAGTAGAAGTGATGACTGATGGATAGGAGAAGTAGAAAGAGAATAAGGAGGAGGAGGATAAAAAGAGATGAAAAAACGAGAAGGAGGAGAAGAAAAAGGAGGAGAAAGAAAGGAAGAAAAAGGAGAATGAGAAGAAGAGGAAATGGAGGAAGAGAAGAAAGAGGAAGAGTGATAGAAGAAAAGAAGAAAAAGCAAAAGAGAAAAAAGAAGATGCAAAATAAAAGGAGAAGAAAGAAAAGGATGAAGAGAAAAAGAAGAAAAAGAGGATGAGGAAAAGAAGAAGAGATAAAGATGAGAAGAAGAAAAAAGATGAAGAGAAGGAGAAGAAGAGAAGGAGAAGAAGAAAAAGAAGAGGAGTAGAAGAAGAAGAAGAAAAAGAAGAGGAGTAGAAGAAGAAGAAGAAAAAGAAGAGGAGTAGAAGAAGAAGAAAAAGAGGAGGAGTAGAAGAAGAAGAAGAAAAAGAAGAGGAGTAGAAGAAGAAAAAGAGGAGGAGTAGAAGAAGAAAAAGAGGAGTAGAAGAAGAAGAAGAAAAAGAGGAGGAGTAGAAGAAGAAGAAAAAGAGGAGGAGTAGAAGAAGAAGAAAAAGAGGAGGAGTAGAAGAAGAAGAAAAAGTGCAAGAGGAGGAGAATCACTTTAAAATAGAGCAATTAACAAGGCAATATATTTTTACCATTTGCATTGACAACATTCTCTGTGGGTGATCTACCAAATCTGGTGACTTCAGATATTCCTCACCAAGCAGCCTTTTGCTTTCCTGCTGGGAAAGCTTATTTATTACAGGATTCTGTTTGAAATCCTTGCGACAGCATCTTGCAGTTATCAACTGGGGTCACTAATCCAGATTGAAACCATCTTAATTCTTAATTGTAATAACATATGGGACCAGAAAACACATGCAAATACATGAACAATGATTTCAAGCAAATATTTATACAACTTAGATAAGACGAATTTTAAAAGTTTGCGAATGAAAGAAAATGAAAAAAATAAATAAATAAAAGAACAGGATTCAAAAAGACAGAAGATGGTGGGTGACATTTCATACAGAAAGGCATGAAGCCAAACGAGAGCTCCACAGGTGAGAAGTGCAAGAGAAGATACAATTAAAATAGAACTTATAGATTTATTTATTTATTAATCTGACAGATTTTTTTATTACTTAAACGTTGTTTTTTAGGAGATACTCATATTTGAGTAAACACACTGTTTATTTATTAAACAGCAAATTTATTTATTTTCATCTACCAGCCTGAATATTCAAGCAATCTTATTAGAGAAAAGCACATATTTCACCCATCTATGTACTGATGATGTTGCTTAACTTGATCAGATGGGAATTAGTGTTTCAATGTGATGAAACACCATAAGCTACAGAGAAAACCAGGAGTCATTTTCCTCTGTATGGATTGGAAAAAAATTATACCATTAATTTAAATAGTTATACCATTAATTTAAATAATTATACCATTAATTTAAATAATTTAATTTAACCTGTTTAAGGTATATTTTATAAAGCCAGAAGCTTTAGCTATAAAATATCTTACCTGTGATTAGTTTATTTACTGCTAAATATGTCATATATGTGTGCTAATTCCATCATTTTGGCCAGAGGTAGAAGACCTGTTTGATGCTAAAAATCTTCCTCACTTGTACTTATCAGCTACAATAGTAATTGAATAACAATTAAAATACCATGTTCCTTCATCTCTCTCCACAGATTGCTTTTCTTTATTATTCTTGGGAAGGATAGTGTTGTGTTCTCTCCACAGTTTTAGAATTTAGAGTTCTTCTCCTAGACTGGTTACCATCCAAAGGCTACAGAGTCCAGTCTACCCTGCCATTTAATTCATAGGCCCAGAGAGAAAAACTGGATTCATACCATTCCCAAGGATGTGTGTATATAAGTTAATGCCAGAGGATTGGTTAGAATGTGGATTAGGCATGTTGATCCCACTTTCACGTTGATAACTGTTACATGATGTGAACATCCATCCTTCTAAGTAGATTATATTTCATTTTGTAGTGTGAAAAAAATTAAATGCAATTATTTGTCTGGAAAATGCTGTTGAATGTTAATATAGATTGCTTTTCTTATTTGTTTGAACAGTGTAGTAGTAGAAGTGAGAATGGAAATACTGTTTAAACAGGTTTAAACTAAAATTAGTATGTTTTAGTTTTTTCTGTGAGTTAAAAAGTAAGGCTACCTATCTTTAATTAGTGTTGTCTGGGTTTAAATGTTAGGAGAACTGGCAATTAAATTTCTTCTTTGCAAAACAGTTCTTGATTGCATTATTTCACAATGATGGAGATTAAATAAAATGGCTAACACTGAAAGTTCTTGTCAAGCAAATTAACCATTTAAAAAATGTTTCATTCATTGCTCAGTTATAATAATCTGATCTCATAAAACTAAGTTTGGTATCACTGTTTATTCAATAAAACCTTAAAATGCTCATAACTTTTTCAATTAATAAGTCTTTTGCATTATTGCAAAGGATGGACAAGACTTTTCAAGACACATTAGTGTAAACACTGCTGAAATGCATTACCCACTGTCTGACTGTGCTCAAAATTACTGTTTGATTTCTGGAAATATTCTGTAAAAATCCTTGAATGCTTATGGCTACATTTTTACTGGTACTTTATCCAAAGTTTTAGTGATACGTTTATATACTCTGTGTGTGTGTGTGTGTGTATATATATATTTATGTGTGTGCAAAAATTTTAGATAGATTATATCTGTAAAAGGACAATATGGATAAAGAAAAAGGAAAACTTATCTTAGCCAACAAGTTTCCTCCTCTGGGGACATTTATCAAGGCATTTGTCTTGATAAAGTCCCTCAAAGGATAAAATGTGTCAGCCAAGATAAGTTTTCCTTTTATCTATCTATATATATATATATATATATATATATATATATATATATATATAGTGCTGGTGTTAATAAAACAGCGATTTGATGTAATATAAAAGACCTATTAAGTATATATTAATAAATATACATATTATTCCTCAACGATAGCACCACTCAATCTTCTGTGCTTGAAACTCAGGCTAGTAGTGAGGGGTTATATATATATATATATATATATATATATATATATAAAATACACACACTCACACATAAGAGTGCTGAAAAGTATTTTACTTGGTAAAGAAGCACTTCACAAACATTTGGCTGTCTGGTCAGCTTTTGGGAAGTTGGTTAGGCTGAAACATTTTAGCAATCCTTTCAAAATACACACACACGCACATATATACAAGTACTCTATTTTCTTTACATTTCTAATTATCTTCTTGATTTCAGGTTCATAGTTTAGTATGTTTGAATACATAAGAAAAAATATTTTTAAATATAAACCTGAAATCAAAAAAATAATGAGGAACATCAAAAATACATAAAACATAATTAATAAGGGATTTTCATTGGCATTTACACACACTTGTATAAATAAATAATGGCTGTTTAAATACATCCTATATATATATATATATATATATATATATATTTCTCTTTTTACATTATTTTTATAGATACAATTTATTTAAGTAAATGTTCTGTTTTTAATTAAACTTTATTAATCACATTTACTGGCCTGAATGTTCTAGAGATATCATAGAAAATATGCATTTTCTGACAGGAATAGAATATATATTCCTATATGTATATCTAGAAAAATAATGTATAAACAGAAAATATATTAAATAATTTTTTTTTTTCTTCTTTGTTTTAAGCATTTCACCCCAATCAAGGCAGGATGCCACTAGCATGCAAGGGGTTACAGAGTGGGAACAAGAGTAAAGAGTTGTGATGGAGGAAAGGATGAAGAGAAGAACAGGAAATAGGTCAGGACATCTGGAGATGTCGATTGACATTACATTTGAATAGTTGGAGATTATAGTTATCAGGGAAACAAGTAATAGGAAGGGAATTCCACACGTTTGGTCCTTTTAAATTACATATTTTTTTAAAATCTAGCCGATTTCATTTAGATTCTTTTTAAGAATGAAAATAAAATTGACTAGATTAAAAAAATAAATTCCTAGCATCCCTTGCTCATGTGTATTTCTACCAGCATAACGAATTTAGCCTGTTGAAGTCAAAAGGACAAAATACACCACACAAAAACTTTGTCATACATTTTCCCCAGTATTGTCCTTGATATATAAAAATATCTATTGTTATCTCTCATACAATATATATATATATATATATATATATATATATATATATATATATATATATATATATATATAATAAAAGAACGAACAGTAAGATATATAATCCGGTGTTCTTATTATTTTTACAAAACAGTGCAGATCTACAGAGCATAAATATTATAAATTTACTAATTTAAAAATATGGTTCCATTGCTACACAGGAATTGCCATGTTTCAAAAACAGAAACTGAAAACTTCAAATTCAATTAAAGAATTAAAGTCCTGTTTCATTTTCAAGTGAATTTTGGACTCCAAGCTTCTAAAAGTTTTTAGTTTCTGTTTTTGAAACATGGTAATTCCTGTGTAGTGATGGAACCATATTTTTAAATTAGTAAATTTATTTTATATATATATATATATATATATATATATATATAAAGTGTATCTTTATTCCTTACTATATGATGCTACTGAAAGTTTCATTCATCTTAGTGATATTATTGCCATGCTTGTATGAAATGACTAAAATCTAGGTATTTTAATATATATTTTAGTGCTTAATGTAAGAAAATTTCAGTATCATTTTACAAGAATAGAGATATACTTATTTAATGTAGCTTCATTCAATAGAATTAAATGAAATCTAGAATCTTGTTCTTGAAACAATTCATTCCTTCCTAAGTTAATGGCTTTTTCATCACCCTCTAGTGGGAGGGGACCTGTAGCATAAAAGTTGATTGACACTTGGAATGATGCTGACCAGGATGAACATTATTGTAAAAAATACTATATTAAATCTTTGCTTTTATATTAGGCACTGTATTTTTTTTTTACTCCATACACTTCCTGTGTAATGTACCATATCTTGCATATATATATATATATATATATATATATATATATATGTGTGTGTGTTTTGAACAATAAAAATATTAAAAAATTAAAATTTTCAGTATCTGTTTATATTTCTGAGATGAGGTATTATGTACACTATTTATATTATTCACATTATTCAGACTATTGTCCTCATCTTTGTTGCCTTATTTATTACAACGTTTCGGCCATTGTACACTCCGGCCTTCTTCTTGGAATGTCGAGGACACATGGCACAGTGGATAAAGCCATTAGTTAGATCCAGTGACAGGACCCAAAGAGTGTGAGTTCAATACCTGATTAAGGCAGTGGAGAACTTGGAGAGGGGAATTAACAGGAGATAACTGATAACTGACATCCATTAAACATGGCATGTGGAACTAGAATAGTCTACCCCAGTGAGCAAAATAAAGGGTTCAGTTCGACATTCCAACCACCTGAAGAAGGTTGGGGCGTACAACAGCCGAAACGTTGTAATAAATATTGTGACAAAGATGAGGACAACAGTCCAAATAATGTAAATAGTGTTAAAATTTTCAGACACACTGGGTTGTATATTAATATGTTTTGTTTTATTATTTCAATTGATTCCTTGACTAGTTTTGGCCAGCAATGCTATCACCAGGAGAAAAAAAAACCCAAAAATAACCTGCTTCTTAGTAGTACTGAACTACAAAAATGAATGACTTTCTGAAGAAAATGAACTTTATCTGTAGTTTTCATTTGTTTATTTATCATTAATTTTGGTTAGTCCTTGTGTTGGTTAAATGGCCTCTTTCAAGTTGTTTTTAAGATAGAGGCTGGAGAGATACACAAGTCTCAGAATTCCCTTCTTGGTTATTTTGACAGTTTTATTGGTTGCTAAGAAGGGGATGTGTGTGTGTGTGTGTGTGTGTGTGTGTGTGTGTGTGTTATATATATGTATATATATTATCTGAACTTTTTGGTAGTGTGTATGATGTGTGTAAGTGTATATATTAGTATGGGTGTGTGTATAAGTGTGAGACCTCTGCAAGCATATCTGTCTTGTATGGGTGAGAAATGTAGGTAGGGCTTGATTTATGGGGTTATATATTAATTATATCTATGTTGTTAAATTTGTGGTTAAACTTGTTTTTTCAATTATAGTGAATTTGGCATGGCTTTTAAAATCATATTTTTCTAGGCGGAAACATTGTTCTATAAGTAATAATTTTTCATGGGGAGCCAAGTTGATCCAATTCTAATAATTATCAATTTTGTAATGAAAGGGCCATTCAGAAAAATACATATTGTTTCTATTTATAGTGTCCATTCTAATAGATAAATTATGTTATGACTTCTTCAGTTAGAGTTATGGTAGATTTTGAAAGTAGATTTTGTGACTGAACTAGTGAATGAATTATTATGTCTAATGTGGTTACAGCATAGGCTTCTTTTGTTATTATATGATTGGGAAAATCCTGTTGTTATTATTTTTGGTTTATTACAGATTACTTTTGATTTATTATGGATTGCTTATATGTGTGTGTGTGTGTGTGTGTGTGTGTGTGTGTGTGTGTGGCCTGAAGATTGTGTTCAAGCATAAACCAGACCGTTGCCACATATTGAGTACTTTTACCCATAAATATAGTGCAGGTATATTTTATCATATATGTGTGTGTGTGTGTGTGTGTGTGTGTGTGTGTGTGTGTGTAGAAGGGTGATGGACTCTCCCACTGATTTGGGCACATAGAGAGACATGTCAGCTTTGGATGCTCTTTCATGCCAATGTCATTTTACCAGATTGCCACTCTCTGTAAATGAGTTATTGGCAGTGAGCTTCAATCTCTACTTCTCTACAATCAATATCTATCTCTGATGTCATAGGCTAATATAATAAAATAGGAGCAATGTGTTCAGAGTGAGCTTCACGTATATAAACCCGTAGTCATAAAAATCCTGTACAGAAAGCATGCATCATAAATTAAAACTCTTTTAAAGAATTTGTTTTATTAAAACAAATCCTTCAAGATTAATAAGCCTGCATGACCAATGGTGTGAGGTTGTTGTTCTCTTCCCTTTAACATGGAGATTACAAGAAGCAGGTGCAAAAACAGTGTTTGTTTTTAAAAAAGAAAAAAAAAGAAAGAAAACTTGTTCTATTTCCTCAATGTGAATATGGCACCCTGCTTAGTCAGCCATTTTAATAAACCTGTCATTTTCTTGTCCAACAACAGGGTTTCTTGGTATTTCCTTTGATAATCATGGATTATCCCCCACAGATACCCCCCACTGTCCTGAGTTGTGACATTAACAACAAATGCATTAAGTGCAAGAATAATTACTGAAAAAATTTTAAACTTTTGAAGATTTCTTTAGCAGTTAAAAAATGATTTTATAAGATATAGATGTTATATATAGAGAGGAAAAGGAAAAAATAAATTTTAAATCAATTTTTTGAGAAATTGCTTTCAAACAGTATCAGATACAATTTTAGGTAGATGCTGGCACATTATAAAAAAAACATGTTACTTTTTCTGCTTGATTTTGTAATGTATTTTGAAAGAATCAACAAAGCAACATTCTTTTACTTGGAGTTACTCAAAGATGAAAAGATTTTGTATATATTTTTTAAACTTAGTCTAGTACAAGACCAAGAATGTGGTGCACCTGGTGAGGATAAAGTTCACTGTAACAGTAATTAGTTCAACTGATTAATTAATTAATTCAACTGAAATGAAGATAACTGCTGGATGTATAAAGAAGCATAACGTTATAGATATAAAAAGTGTAATCAGCATGCCAGGTTAAAATTCAACCAATTTTTAACCAGTGGATGAAAACACACTTAGCTTATATATTCTTTTTCTTACAAATATAAGATTTCTATTTTGAATTCATTTAAAAGAGCTTTTTAAATTACATATTATACCTATATCTTAGTATCACACAACTAAATTTTAAAAGACAACCATGAAAAGAATTTAACAACACTTAACAACAACAAACTCTTTGAAAATGGCTAAAGAAATGTCTGAAAGTGCTTGAGACAAAAAAACGTGGCTGACAATTTTTAACCTCACAAAATGGAAATATTTAATTATACTAGAAAATCCCAATAAAAATTTCATCAAATTTTCTTTGTCATATTCAATGAAACATGTTTAAAAGAAAGGTTGCTGCCCAAATATATACATATATTTATTATAATTTTTCATATAGACAAAAAACTGTTTTGTCTATTTAAAAAAAATTATAATAAATAATTATATATATATATTATTTTTTCTCATTGCATCAGGTATATATATATATATATATATATATATATATATATATATATATATGGGTCATCCACATACAGGCCAGCTTAGCCACATCACAGCTCATCAGTGCAGCTAGACATCCAATTGCTTCAAGCTGGGATCAACACACAACAGATTTGGCATCAGTTGGAGTTTCTACCCTTGAGCTATCAGTGACCGGCAGAAGGAAAGGAAAATTCTAGCATATCAATTTTTATGAATGTAAACAAATGCCAGACAGCCATAGTGCTTTATTCATTTTAATGAAGAATAATAAAATATAGTAGTTATGTATGTCATATTTATAGATTAAAAGTGCATGACATCCAAAATAGACTGTGTGTAAATATAAGAAAGGTGAACCCTGATGTTATCCCCATCAGGCCTGAAGATTTCATTCAATTCCCCAGCGTGTCATATTTGACATCAGTTATTAACATTTCTTTTTATATATATATATATATATATATATATATATATATATATATCAATGAAATGTGTATATATATATATATATATATATATGTGTATGTGTGTATATATATAATATATATATATATATATATATATATATATATATATATATATATATATATATATATATATATATATATATATATATATATTATTTTGTATATATATATATTATATATATATATATGTATATATATTTTATATATATTATATATATATATATTTATATATATATAAATATATATATATATAAATGTATATATATATATATATATATATTGTGAAGATATATATATATATATATGGGTGTATATATATATATATTATATATATATATATATATATATATGTATATATATATATATATATATATGAAATATATAGATTTATTCATATGTGTTTTTGTGTGTGTGTATATATATATATATGTGTGTGTGTGTGCACGTGTGTGTAGAGAGAGACAGAAAAATACAAGTTGCCATTATCTTCCTGCAGAGAATTATAGACAAACGAGAGCATGAATCCACAATTATCTGTTTTATTCCCCAACTTACAACTCTGTAAATTTTTGCTGTATCAAATTTAAAATATTGCCTCAAGTTATACATTTTTACATTTCTCCAAGAAGGAAGTCATCATATAGCCACTGTTAATTACCACAATACACAACCACCTGAAACAAAATAAATATAAACTTAGCATTAATTTATATGATCTTCAGGCAGTCTAGTTGACAAAGGCCAACACTATTTTTATTTTCAGAGTATCAATGATATCATACAAAAGCTAACTCTTATACATAATTTTATGCATCAATATTCCTTCCACTTCTTGTTTGTTAACAGCTTTTGACCAGTGCCACACAAACATACATAAGTGTTTTTATATAGCAATTTACTAATCATTTAATTTAGTTATGTTGCAGGGGTAGGTCCAGGATTTTGAGCAGTGGGTGGAGACAAAATTAAATATTTTCATCTATGCAGTCTTTTTTAGCAATAGAATTGATAAAAGAATAAAATTAAATAAAAATTATAACAATTTAAGAATGAACCAATAAATAAAAAAATAATTTATAATGAATAAAATGTAAGATAAACATTACTTCGAGCTACAAAAGCTGTGGAAAGCTGACATACTGAAAGGATGTGGAACATAAAAGATCCCTATAGGATAGCATAGACAATATTCTTATACAAAGAATTTTTGTGGAGTTAGGATGCATTTTTTTAAATTTTATTATACAAAAATATATATGAATTGTTTTTATTAATTTCACAAATAATGCACTCACGCCCTTTTAGTATCCTGAAGAATCGATGCAATCTCTATGAAACTCAGAACAAAGACAAGTGAACATTTAATTTTATTCATCTTAAATATAAAGTATAGTGTATATGTGTTTGCGTGTGTATGTATCCAAGCAACTCCTCCACTCCCACTGGTCCAATTTCAATGATTCATAGCTCATTCAAAAGCCCTTGAAAAGTGAGGCATGGGGGAATGATTTTCATTGAACTCAGATTCAGGGTTGCCAGATTATATGAGGTTAAAAATATACACTAATATATTATACTATCCATTATCATTGCTTTCATGGTTCAAGGGGAGTAACTCTTATTTTCCTTTTGTATCCAAAATTGGAGCTAAAAATTTAAGCTAGCTTAAAAGCCACCCTGTTGGGTGACATTTAAGCTAGCTCCTGTGGATGACTCTTGGTTTGGTCATCATCGCAATAGCTAGGGAGGAGTAGATGCAATAGGCATCAATAAACTACAGAAGAACTCAAAATTGATTGCCGCATTTAAGTAATGAATTAATGTTTAAGTTTACCTTTTAGAAGTTTAACAATAATTCTTCTGCTGCCACTTAATTTAAAGATGACTTGATGTACATAGATCCTTATTTTCAATATAAACAATTATCTTTATTTCACGGGGGACAATTTTAAGATAAAATTAATATAGTGTAAAGATGGGAAAATAGAAATTAGAATTAGTTATACATTCAACATTTGAAGAATTAGAGAAACATAATAGCTAATTAAGTAAAACCTATATTATGGAATCTATATGAATAAATGCAAAATTGGAACTCAATTCTCCCACGAATTCTGAGATTAAAAAGCCCTAGCTCTACTTTGTAGTAATTTGGTATTTACTTTATCTCCCTCCACCATGGAGTCGTGTTGTGACACAAGGTCGGTTAATGTGGGGAGTCCAAGTGCATACACTCAAGTTAGAAATAAAAATTCTGTCAGTTGTACTGGCCTGAGTGCAAGCACTAATCCCTCTCTCTAGTGCAATGAGAGGGCACGGTCTCAGGCAGCTGTTCCCCAGGGCTGGGCACCTCTCAGTATTATTTTCTTCAGCTGTGACTGTCCTTCAATGGAATCACCCTGAGAGCACTTTACCCAAAGACAGAGATGCAACTAAGAGATGATAAATATTACAAACTACTTTAGAGTAATTTGTATTTACTCAACCCCCCCATGAGGTCAGATTGTGACACAAGGTCGGTTTAATGTGGGGAGCCAGAGCACATACACCTGGTCTAGGAACAAAAATTCCCTGAGTACCTGCACCATTGGTTGAGCTGGTGTTGGTAGATGCACCGGTCTTTCTCTCTAGTGCAATGAGAGGGCACTGCTTCAGGCAGCTGTTCCTCAGTTGTGACTCTGTCCCTTGACAGGGTTGCCCCTGAGTGCACTCTGCCCAAAGACAGAGACACAACTGAGAGATGATAAATAAGATGTTACAAACTACTCGCATGGGGTGCGTTTTGTAGGTCTCCCTTGAGATGAAGCAGTATTATGTTGTATGGAGGATTGATTGGACGAGTTTTTATGGTGAATGTGAAAATTGTAAAGAGTGAATGGGTCGTGAATCGGATTAGCTAGGTATAAGATAGATAGTGATGACCAGCCTCAACCCCTTCCCCTTTTTTCGGCCACATGCCACAATTTTAATGTACAATAAAATTTCACACTAAAAGCTCTATATCTGTATTATGTATTATCTACCTTTAGATCATCAGGTTTAACTAATTTGCATACTGATTTTAAAAAAAGTTTATTTCATTAATGACTGTTCTTTTAATAGAGGATTGTTTTTATTTTCATATCAAAAATAGTTCTGTTTAGGAATATTGTCTTATATAGTGCAGAAAAGTGTTTGAAGTTTGCATTTTACTTGACCTTCAACAAGTTGGCAACTATTTGTAAAAATTTCCTTAGCTACAACAAGCCAATTTATGAATGAAATGTTCATTTAAAATTTTTGTTTCAAAGATTTCAAGTAGTGAATATATCTTACTTTGCAGTTTTGATAGTGAGCGGGCAAAGCCTGCTAGTTACTCTATATTTGTGTGTGTGTGTGTGTGTGAACAATGTGTTTTACTAGATACTAGAAAGAAAATTTTTTGACTTTTACAACTTGATAAATAACTTGGTCATTTGTTGTACCTTCACCCCATGTGTCAGCATAGGAGTTTCGGCTGTGCATGCACAAAGCAGTTCTTTGTGTTTACGCAGTTTCCATTGTTCACTGTGAATGATCGTTGCCTGACACCATTGGAGTTCTATGCCACAAATCTGGTCTGTTTGATTCTGCCATTGGCCACATCCAGCATCCTGCTGCCAATTCTTTGCCATAACCATGGCAGGGGTGGATTCTGGGTGTTATGCTTTGCCAAAGGGTAACCTGTAATTTGGTCCCACAGTAACATATGGTTTTGAATTTAGAGTTGTATTTCTCCTAGACTGATTGTCAACCAAGACTAGAGAGATCAGTTTGGTAATTAACCAATAACATTGGGGTAGGAGAGGAGATGGATTCATACATTCCAAGGGATTTGTACATAAATAAATGAAGACATGAACTACCAACAAAACCTTCTGCAAGAGGCTAGATGGATACTTACACTAGAATGTTATGAATGGCACTTAATATACACTGGCGTGCCAAACTAATGAACAAGCAACTCTATGGAATGCTAATCCTAGTCTTGAAGAAGACAGTATTTCAGAAGAAGATAATCTTGAAGAAGATAGCATTAAACTTGATGGACACTGCTTTCACCATCCAGAAAAATTGCATCAAAACTACTTTTATGACAACTATCTACAGGATGAAAGAATAGGTAGCAGTAAAATACTGGTATTAAAAATCTGGAAGAACTCAAAACAGCTATGATGGATCAAGACAATTGGAGATGTGTACTACTTTTTCAACTAGTATTACACCCATTTTAATTTCAGAGGCTTTTAATAACTATTTGGCAAAGTTTAATAAACGTATCTGCCTAAAAATGGTGTGTCAAAAGAACAGTTTTTCTCTTAAGACCACTATTACTGTCTATTCCCTCAACAATTTTTATTATTTTAAAAAGCTATTTTTAATAAAACATATGAAAGTGGATTTATACATGCTCCTTTTTTCTCAAGAATTGACAATGAATGTATTAACCACTATTTGGGAGTGGAGAGGCTAAGAATGCTACTATAAATTTTGCCAGCTGTATACCAGCCTTGACACGTGAAGTTCAGGTAGAACTGATATTCTGCTGCCACCATCAATGGTGTGCCTGTAGTTCATCACATGCAAACCCTCAGCTTTGCAAGCTTATAGAACCCTTGACTCATTAGAACTGCTACAAGCTATCATTTTCATTTTGCTAACCAAAAAAAATTGCATCAAAACTTGTTTTATGGTAACTATCTGCAAGACAAAAGAACAAGGGTTGGCAAGCCATGATGTTCCCAGATACATGTATGTAAAATACTGCTACTGAAAATCTGGATGAACTCAAAACAGCTATGATGGATTAGGATAATTGGAGAAAATATGTTTTCAAACTGATACAATCATGTAAGTAATAACAACAAAGATAGTCTATACCTAACAAAACACATTGACGAGTAAATTACTGGAGGATAACTTATTTAAGGTGAACAGATTTTTGCTGTGCTCACTATAAAAAAAAACAGCAGTAATAGTGAATAGATAAATAAAAATTCAATGACTTACCTTCCAAGTCACAATTTTGCAGACACAGATCTGCTTGTTAAGAGTAAGATAAGTATTATCTTTAATCTATGTTTGTAAAACTCCAAGATGAAAAGTAAGTCACCGAATATTTTATTTATTCACTATATATATATGTGTGTGTGTGTATATATATGTTGGGTGGGGGTGTAGTGTAATAATTTTTGGTGTGGAAAGTGGAATCAACAAACTGAGTTTAAGTTCCCACCTTGTCTGTTTTCACTTTCACACAAATACTCTTTGGAAACATGAATCCATCTCTTCTCTTCAGAGTTATTGGTGAAATAGCAGGGCAGACTGGGCTCTGTAGACTTGGTTAGCAGCTAGATTAGAGGAATAAACACAAGGAATTCAAATCCACTAACTTTCCCAAGAATTCATAACAATTCATAGATAATAAAAAAGAAAGGGAATGTGTGGGGAGTTATGATTGTCTACAATCTGAAGGGATATGCCATTTTATAGAGAGGAGGAGAAAAATTGGAATTAAATTATAATCAGTTTTTTCTTTGTTGTGTATAGATTGGTGTTAGATAAATATCCAGCTCACATAGTGTGTAAATACAAGACAGAAAAGTGTAAACAAACATAAACGCAAAAAAACAAAAAAAAAAAAACAATAGTAAAACATCTTTAATTAAATTTAAATTGAATTCAATGTAATCTCTTCAATTAAAGTGAATGTGTATATATTGTAGTGAACAGGTTTTATTATTTGTAATGGATGCAGTTGCCAGTTGTGACAGCAAGAGGTTGAAAACTTTCAAAATAAATTAATTCAATACATTCATGTTTTATATGGTGGATTGTCCCATCGTGAACAATAAATGAGGGTCAGCATTGGATGGTGCCTTTTGTTTTACATTTATGCATGCTAGGGGAGATTGTGGAGAAAATCAGGTAAAGGAAAGATATATTTCATTTGTGCTTTCTTAAGTGTAATACTAATCCAGCCTTGCGGCAAGTGACAAAGCCACACTGACAGATGAAATTTGTTAAAGCAGGATTTTGATGGCGTCTCTGCTTCAAAGCTTGGCGAAGCTGATCACAGTGCTGCAGTCTACTGTCTTCAAAACCCTTTAACAATGAAACATGTCCTAAAATTCCTTTTGGTTTGATGCTTTTTAAAAATAGGTTTTCAATGTTTTTATATATATATATATATATATATATATATATATATATATATATATATATATATATATATATAGATATATATATATATATATATATATATATATATACAGGGGAAACATAATTAAAAAAAAAAAAGACATACTTGTGTATACACAGATAATTACAACTCAGTAAAAGAAAGAAAAACATTTGTCTGCATGTGTATGTGTTTTACATGATGTGGTTCAGTTGAAATTAAAGGTAATGTCCTGAGGACTGTTTCTCTGGAGGGGACAAGACATCCTATTACTATTGCATCCTGGGGTTGCAAGAGTAAAAAAGAGGAAGAGGGTTTACGTTTCTTTTTACATTGCTTATTACCATGCCACCTAGCAAAGGTTAAACAAAATACACTGGCAAACAATGTAAAGTAATCCCCCAATATATATATATATATATATATATATGAAATCAGTTGTATTGACTAGCTAAGAGATGAAAGGCAACAGTGAATTTGTATGCAGGTCACTAGCAGGTCTGAAGTATCATATATGACACAAACATAAAAACTGAATGGGACTGTCAGATCCATATATGTTGAAATTGGCAGGGGATAATGGATTAAATTAAATAAAGTTAATTTATTTAAATATCAGGTTTTAATGAAAATTATTTACCAAGTTAGACTTCAAAAGGAAAAATTTTTGCATTCTTTAAATTTTCATGAAAAAAATGTAGCAATCTTTAACCAAATTTGGCTAACAGGATATCCTTACGATGTAATGGGTTCTATCATTTTTGATGTTCATGCCTTGCAGAATCCAAGAATCATGTATGCTCTATCTTTTATTTTCTCAGTGGATTTTTAAGAGAAATTTGCAAAAAAATGAAAAGATTGCAATAATCAAGAGAGACCTCATGTCTCTTTCATGTATGGTGTTGTAACTATAAGCAAAAGAATTTAGAATTTGCAATGAATAAAAAAAAATACACTAATTAGAATTCAGAATATTAACACATTTTGCTGAAAAAAAATAAGCAAACACAAAAAACACAAAAGAAAAAGTGTAGAAAATTGGAGAAAATAAAATTGAGAATGTTTATCACATAGAATTTCTCTTGTGAGATCCTGTGAGACATTGAATGAAACACACATACACCAAACAGAAACAGAATTATCAAAATGAAAGTACGATCAGAAAAATAGAGATGAGCAATTCTGATGCTTTTTGGAAATAAAATAAAAACACATCCAATCCAGGTTTTTTTTATTTTTATTTTTTTCCTGGTCAGATGACCCCCCCTCCCCACACACACAAACAAGTAAAATATCTTGGGAGGAACAGGAAGAAATAAACTGATTACAGATAAAATTATTGGTCAGTTTTAAAATATCTTGAATAAAAATGAGATGAGACAACAAAAGGCTAATCTTGTACATTGTATTATGTATGGTAAAATACTTTTTTTTCACATGATCCATGTAAGGCATTGCTTGCAGAAATGCAAGGAAGTGTCAGAAGAAGTATTTTTAACTTCATTTGAGCATGTTAGGTAGTTTTAACTTTTGTCTTCACTATCTGAAGAACTGTTTTGAACATATACTCTCACACACACACACACACACACACACACACACATATATATATATATATATATATATATATGATTTGAAGAGTGACTAAAAAGTTTTGCAGAATCAAAGATGTACGGCTTATGGCCAACTCAATTTGAAACACCGGTTCCTGTACAATTACCAAAGATAAGCAATATTGAGTCTGGGCAGTATCTAGAAATGTGACTGCTTGGGAATACCAAGTGCTGTAAGCTTGGATATGCAGGTGTTGTAATGGATAATGGCTCAGAATTGTTAATTAGAGAGCCAAGTTCCAATTTCAGTTGGGTTCAATTTATTCATGCAAATACCCTTGGAAAATGTATGAATCCACTTCTTCCACCATTTTTAGGTTAATTAGTAGAACTTGTATCAATAAACCATTATGATCTTAAAAAAATATTCTTATAATCTAAGGGTATTTTATGGCTTTAAATAAACTGCAAAGGGTTGATAAGCTGATAAAATGGATCAATTAATCAATGAAAGATGCAAAATAGGATCTTAAAAAAAGAAAATTTACAAAAAAAAGAAATTTCTTTATTTACTTGTAGAGTGATTTTGAGAAATGTGGAAAAGGCCTGTGAAGATCTAGGAACACGTTAACTTGAAAGGTGAGCAGATGGATCAGTGCTTAAATTTCCAAAACATTCTGGATAACACCTTGTGTACACACACACACACACACACAACTTCTTCAATTATCAAGACACCTTGGGGCAGGGATTGAAAAAGTGTTTGAATAATTCAAAGTGCTGGATAACTGAATATTGAAATAATCAAAAAGGAATGAAGATTTATATTATCAAATAACTTCAAGCAACTTGTTTTGTCCACTATATATTTGATGAAAAAAATGTGTCAAATTTTGTCTGTTTCTGGCTGGCCTCATATTTTTACACTACCAAATCCTAAAACTGGATTAAAGGAGATGATTTGTAAGTGTAGCTTCTGGTTGAAAGCATAACCAATTTAAACATTTGTCAAACAATCATTGCTTCAATTGGGCTTTGGGGTCATTTAACTTCAATATTGGCAACATCATTATCATCTGGTTTTATCAGTCTTTTTATCAAAAGTTCAGTATTTTATATTAAATTCTCAAAACATGTCTGACATCAAATGTCAGAATAAGTTTATAATTCGCATACATTTAAACACATGTATAATTAGATCCTATCACTCAAAACTTGAAGTGACAAACATTAAAAGTCTACTTATTTTGTTTAATCAGTTCACTGAAAAATCAAGGTACTGATAATCAAAGAAGTAGTGTGTGTGTATGTGTATATATATATATATAGTATATATATATATATATATATAAGTGTGGATGGTCCTGCACGAAACCTTCACCACTATAATCAAATCTCATGTGCTGTTGTCAGGCTGTCGGTTTCCTAGGAACTGATGTGCTTGACTCTCATATATCAAATTTGACGGGAGAGTTGAGTATATATATATATATATATATATATATATTAAAGAGTAGAGACAAGCTGTAAACATTTTTGTTATAATGTGGAATTGGAAAGACTGACTATTACATAATTTAAATTTTAATAATTTTTTTTTTTTATTAAAATTTAAATTATGTAATGGTCAGTCTCTATCCAACAACTGTAGACTGTGTTGTGCATGAAACTCCAAGTTATGCTACCAGTGACAGGTGTGTGTGCATGTATATATATATATATATATATATATATATATACAAAGAGAGAGAGAGAATGAGAGAGTGGGAGATACTGAAACGTTCTCAGCTCAACCATGAATGGAGTCAATGTCAAAATTGCACACTGTTATTTGGTCATGTTCTGAACTTTTCAACACCCAGCTATAGATATACATTTACATACACTTTTGTATACATGTTTTGCTATATACACTGTATATTATTAATGATATGAGATCCTTATTAGTATATTAGTATGTTGCAGAATAAATAGTACACTTCCATTGATTATATGAACTAGTCCATAACTATAAATAAAGAGCTCCAGGTCAGAGGTAAAAAGGAGAAGTCGTTAGTCTTCAGATAAATTAATAGAGGCATCACGGCAAGTTGCCAAAGCATTACTTATATTATAAGCACTACAAAGTGCATTATAACAGTGGCGATGAGGGATTCTAAATTTATAACCATTGTGATGAGGATTGGGGAACTCCTATGATTCATAATAGTAACAAGGATTCAGGAACTCATACAAGTTCTAACTAGAGTTAGAAGGATTTTGGAAATTCATACTGAGTGAAATAAGTATATATATATATATATATATATATATATATATATATATATATATATACTTGCTGCTTCATGAACAAGTATACAATGACAACAAGAATTTTTAACCATGTTGGCTTAAAAATTTTTTTTCTTGCGTAGAAGAAAAAAATTATTTTTTTCTTGGGTGTAGGAAAAAAAACATTCTTGCAAATATGGAGCAAATTTTGGCTACAATAGTTGAAATCCATCAACAATAGAAACAGTAACTACAACAAAATCAACTGTTGCTAAAAAAAAAAAAAAACAGCAACAGGAGTTGTTGGATATAATTCAGAAGAAAACAAAAAAATTCTACAATGTTTCTTACACCAGATGTCGAAAACACCATATCAGAATTTGTATAGAATCCTGATGAGGGACTGGCTTTTTCTTTGTATTTTTGTAGATATGAACAAATATTTAGTCAGGAATACAGTGGCTGGGAAGATGAGAGAAAAATGAGATTGTTGTTGAGAAAAATAGCTCTGATAGAGTTTGAAAATACTGCAACTACATATTACTGAAAAAAACAGGTGAAATCATGTTTGAAGACATGGTACACATTCTGACGATAATCTTTAGTGAAAAGAGCTCTCTGTTTAATGCTCATTGGAGGTGCCTGAATCTAACCAAATATTAAGGATGAAGATTTTGTCATATATGCTGGTATCGTCAAAGAATGTGAAAAGTTTAGAATTAAGGAAATGACTCCAGATATATTCAATGGTTAATTTTCATTCAAGGCTTAACAGCTAAGAAAGATGCCAAAATATGAGCAAACATTTTAACAAAAATTGAACAAAACAGTTATATTACACTGCTAATAAATAGTGGATGTTTGACAGACAATTCTAAGAAACATGATGCTAAAAAAATTCAGGAAAAACAATGTGTATTGGTACAAGCAAAGGACAAATGTACAAAAAGGAGAATAAATCCTAGTTTCAGATTTGGGAAATTACATTGTGGAAATGACTGTCCATTTAAAAATGTAGAATGTTACAAGTGTGGTAAATGAAGACATATAATGTCATATTGCAAAACCAAACCAAGAAAAAACTATCATAGGAAGAAATTAATACACAGTATTATGACAGAAAAAATGGTCACAGAAAATGAAAGGAAATTTGTGAACGTGAAAATAAATAATGTGGGTGTGAAAATGCTACTGGACACTGACAGTGACATTTCAATAATCTGTGAAACCACATGGAAGGAAATTGGAAAGCCTTGATTAAAAAGAACTTTCAAAGTCATGATTTCAGTTTCTGGTGAGAATTTTTTTTTTTTTGAGAAATGACTTATAATGTCTCATTCTGTAATAAGCATGTAAAAACTAAAGTTTATATATTAAAAATGCTACAAATTTATTTGGTACTGACTGGATGGATCTATTTGAACTTTGGGATTTGCTGATAAAAGTTTATTGTAAAAATGTAAGTGGACAAGCAACCAATTTAAAAATTTAGAGCAAAAATCCATATAAAGAATTAAAAAAACGTTTTCCAGGTGTTCTGTCAAATGAACTGGGTTGGTGCTCAAAATTAAAGGTGGATTATCAAGTAAAAATTGGTCCAACGACAGTATTTAAGCTGAAACAGAGCATACCATTTGCAACAAAGAGTTTGGCAGACTCAAAAAAATTGGTGTAATAAAAAAAAATTAACCATTCAAAATGGCCTGCACCAGTGGTGTATGGGAAGAAATAATGAAATTTGTGTTTGCATGTAATTCTCAACAGTATTAGACAGTTGTTTAGAAACACATAACTACCCATTACCAAGTCTAGAGGAAACTTTTTCAAAGTTAAATGCCACAAGTATATTTTCAAAGCTGGATCTCTCTGATGTGTATGTACAAATTCAGATTGAAAATGAATGTTCAGAATTAACAACCATAAATACACACAAAGAATAGAAGTTTAACCAACTTCCTTTTGGTATAAAGGTGACACCAGCTATTTTTCAACATGGATACCTTGCTTGCAGATTGTGTTTTTGCAGTGGCATATCTGGATGACATTTTAATCAAAAGTGTATCTAAAGAACAACATATTGATCATAGGAAAACAATTTTGGTAAAACTAAGAGAGTATGGATTCAAGCTCAATGAATAAAATGTGAATTGTTTTTGAATTAACCTTTTTTCAGCTGATTATGCTCAAAATCAGCTGAAAAAAGTTTCATTGGAAGAACCGATAAAAATGCTATATGATGTTTTCGATGTGCCAGCACGACAAAAAGTCATGGAACCTACAAGGACAAGTTTCAGAAAAAGAAAGCATACTGAAGAACTGGAATTGGATCTGAGACAGAAACACTACAAAGTCAAATAAGTTGTCGAACTCTCCAGAAAGAGGAGGGGGAGATACTAATACTAATAAAAAAATAAAAAAATTATAAAAGTATTAATCTCAATAGTACACCCCAGGGAGTATATAAACTAGTCTATAACTACAAATAAAGAACTCCAGGTCAGAGGTAAAAAGGAAAAGCTGTTGTATTCAGTTTTCAGACTAAATAATACAGGAATCATGGCAAGCAGCCGAAGCATTACTTATATTATAAGTGCTACAAAGCATGTTATAACATAGTATATCATTAATAATATGAGATTATTAAGACTGTACCTCACCAAAATGAAAAGTTACTTGCTCATACCTTCTCATACCTCAGTTAATGAAGAGATTATTTCCACTTTGGCCTTCACTTCAGAGAAAACTACAAAGATGTTCATATCAAACCCTAGCCCTTGAGATCAAACTCTCAGATTGTACCTCCTTAATGTAATTAAGAGAACAACTCTTGCCGAAGAATGCTGCAAGGTCAGTTTATTTTTAATGTTTATTGAAATCAAGTGCTATACTGGACAAATTCCAAGCAAATTCCTCTTGAACAGATAGATGGATACTGAATGTCTGCTACCAATATTGAAATTGATAATAAGTACGTCTAATCAAGCAGAGAAAGGCTAATAATGATCCTGTTGAATATATTATAACTGCAGTGCCAATAAACCAATTTTGTGATCAGTTCATTTGAGCTATTTTCATTTATTTCACTTGTAATTGTTAGGGGACTATGGCCATGTCACATTGATAAACAAGTTCCTGCATTATCACCAAAGTTAAGCAATGTCAAACCTGGTCAGTATCTAGATGGGTGACCACTTGGGAATACCAGATGCTGGAAATAGGATATATGGGTGATGTAATGGATAACAATTCAGAATTATTAATCAAAGAGTAGAGTTTTAATTTTCCAGTCATAATTATTCATTTGCATGCAAATACCCTTGGGAAAGGTATGAATTCACCTCTTCTCCTCCTAGCTATGGGTTAATTAGACTTGTATCACTAAATCATTACTATCTCTAAAAAAATTCTTAAAAATCTAAGAACAATTTCTAGCTTTAAATAACTTGCAAAAAGTTTACAAGCTGTAGAAAACAGTTTTATCAATTAGAAGTAACTGCTGGCATTGAAAGAAATTTAATATTTGAATAAATTTTATTTAAATATGTGTCATATATCAAATTTCAATCTGCCATGTGCTTGTTCTAGCAATAAATTTTAGGAAGCTGTGGAGAACTATGATTGCCTATATGCTGAAGAGACATGGGAAAGATAGATTTGTAAGCATAAAAGATGCATTATTTACATTATTTCAACTAAGACAAATGTCCTCATTTTTTTTCTTATCACAATGTTTTCACTGTTAACCCTTCTGGCTGTTTTCAGGTTATTTTTAATTTAGGTAATCTTCAGGAAATTTTAAACTGAACACTTTATTTAATTTACAGGAGTACACTGTCCAGAAATATTACACAGGAAAAAACACTGGAAATTTAAATGCCTAAAGGAATTAGCATGTGCACTAATCTATGAGGGCCTCCTTAGTAGGACTAGTATAGAAATAAATACAATATGGGAGATATTAATAATAAACAATGAGAAATGACAGTTTCAACTGTAAAAAAGAACAGCTTCAGTGAATGCATGTCAAGCAGCAGCAGCAGCAGCATTTGTCAGCAGTAGGCAGATTATGTTTAAAACCCCAAGTTCTAGACTCGGGATTGTTCCTTGAGACAACAGCTTTGTAGATTAAAGTATTGGTTCATGAATTTTGTGACATAATAATTGTGAGTTCAGACTAAATAATGTGGATAATATCTACAATCATATTTGAACTTCTCCCATAAAAGTCATATACATCATTATTGCAATGGCATAGAAAGCACTATCAAAATTAAATACCATTTAGAAAAGATAACTGAAAAAAATTTTTTGAAACTGTAACTCTTAAGTTCAACTGTAGAAAAAGCAGTTAGACATTAAGAAAATCAATGGTAAAAACAAAAGATTTTACATACACTCAACTATTGAGAGTCACACTAAATGTCAAGAAGTTGTGTATTGGTTTATACTATGGAAAACAAATTATGAGAAAGAAGCAAAAGGTATAGATTAGCAAGAACATTTATTGATCAATTCATAGATGGTACAAGAATCAGAAATGAAGAACTGGGTAGTTGAAAGAAATGGTAGGTCGGAAATATTCATTTGAGGATAGATAGTTTGAGCACATAAAATTGTAAAAAAAAAAAAAATTCCAAGTCAGATACAATCTTTTTTTTTAATCATTTCACCCCAAGTAAGGTGATAATGCCACTAGGATATAAGGGGTTACTGGGAGTGGAAGAGAAGACTTTAGTGAGGAGATAGAACAATAAAAGAACAGCTTCAGGAAGACGGAAGATGGTGATTGGTGTTGCATTTAAATTTAAGATTCTAGGCAGCTTGGAAGTCAGAAATTAGAAGGGAATTCTACAAGCAAGAAGTGTGTGAAAAGAAACTATTAGAATAGAACATAAAGTTGTATCTAGCTAGTTCAACAGTAAAATGGTGAGACACTTATATTCATGCAGTCGTGACTCCAAGGAGGAAAACTCATCAGAACAGCTGCCATGAAAATATTTGTAGAAAAGACACAGGGAATCCATGTCACATCAATGAGAAAGTGACTGATGTTGAAATGCCAGATCAGGATCAACTACATTAGAGACTCTTCACTGAATTTTGTCAAGAATTTCAAGATACAGGGTTCTATCACCAGACCAGATAATAAGTTTAGACTAGTCACAACAATGAAGATGTTTCTGTCTTAATTCCTGAGATGAGGATTTATCATTATTTACACTCAATCTATTGTCCTTATCTGAGTGCATTAAAGCATTAGTTGGTGACTAATTTGGTGATATAGTAGTTCAATCCATAGTACAGACTCAGTGGAAACACCTTGACCAATAACTGAGCAGCACTAAATAAGAATGGAATATCTCTAGACATGGCCAGCAGAACAAGAACAATCTACCCCCATAGATTAAATAAAGAGCTTTGAAATTACTTAAAGGTTACCAAGATTGACAGGTTGGATTGATGAAGTCTGGAGAGTATAATGGTCGAAACGTTGCAATGATAACAACAAAGATGAGGATAATAGTCCAAGTGTAAATGATCTAAGTGGTGAAAGGGGTTAAATATGTATCATTATGCTGTACTCACCCATTAAAGCTTCTACTCTGCTCAATTGTTTTGCATCATCTGGAGTAAGTTTATCACTCTTGAGCAAATCCCTCACATCTTCATCAACAGCTTGATTCATTTCTTCTGGCTGTTCATCAGTTTCATTGATTGCATCCAACAAAGTGTTCACATATTTATTAATGTGAGTCATTTGCTTGTCAGATAGACTGTCCAGGCTGAGACTACCTGAAAAAAGAAGGAGGACAGAGAAAAAAACTGTTTTATTGTATTTTCTGTTAAAGTAGATGAGTTCACTATCATTTTGCAATAGTTAGCAAGTCGGCCTCACTAATCATCAATATAGAGTTTATCAGTGAGGTCAGTTACTTTCTCATTCTTGATTGCTTTTATTCTTTTTATTATGAAAAAATATGCATAACATTTAAATATTACCTATACCTTAAAAAGTTAGTAACATTTAAATAATCTTGCAAATCCATGACTAGAAAAAGCTAAGCAAAGTATTAAGAAACAGAAGAAATTCATTAGAATCAAAGAAAAAGTACTGAACTGTTAAATAATATCAATTCCCCCTATATGGCAATGAATGCGGGACAATAGCTTCATAGATGAAGAAGAGACTTGAAGCAACAGAAATGTAGTTCTGCAGAAGGATGCTGAGAATACCATGGACTAAACATGTGAGTAATGACAAAGTTTTAGAGAAAATGGGAACAAAAAGGAAACTTATACTTAACATTAAGAAGAGATAGTCGCAATTTCTAGGGCACATAATGAGGAAAGAGAGATTGGAAAACTTGATACTCATAGGATATACTGAATGCAAGCGAGACAGAGAAAAACAATGCATAACCTACTTAGAGAGCTTGAATAGATGGTGGGGCATATTTTAAAAGAGATAACAAAAAGGTAAAATTTATTAAGAGCTAAAAAGAACAGGAGAGCCATGATCACCAACGTCCTGAAATGGCATGGCATATAGCAAAAAAAGAATTGACTATATTTTGACATAGGTAATCTAGATTTTGTATCTATATTTATCTATATATGTGTGTGTGTGTGTGTGTGTGTGAGGGTATATTTTTTTTAACTAAATGTGCATTCAATACAAGGACCAAGAGTCACTCAAGGTAGAAGGTTATTGAATGAGGTTGTTGCATGAGTGCATAAGGATGAACTATGTGCAAATTATGAGGATATGTAGGATAGATAACAGATGATTATAGACTTGTAGTGATCAGGAAAGCATTCTCTTGGGAGTGTTTCATGAAGTACTGTTCTCAAGAAGTGGTAATTTCTTCTTACCAATGGAATACAAAGTGAATGATGTCCTAGCTGTCAAGGTCTCAATGGGTGGAACTAAGAAATGTAGTTTGCTTGAACATTTGCCATGGAAATAGTAATAGAGTAGTGATAGGTTTGGGAGGTTATGTTGGTGAAAAAATGGCTGTAAGGTTGTAAACATCCCTTCTTAGAAAGAAGATATTTTATTGTCATTGTGAAACAAAGTATGTCTGTCTACTGGCACTAAGTAATATGTCCTGTTACCATAACTGAACATTTCATTTACAAGTAGTGAAGATCAGGCTTCATGACTGATAAATATGTTTAATCAAATTATATTTTACATTATAGAATAGATGGTTATTAAATGTTTTTCTTTAACTCTTAGACTGCACTAGAAAACTATAAACAGTTTTTTTTAACATTTTTAAAAACAGAGATATGTACCTGGTGCAATGTATATTAGCATGAAAAAGTAGGATCGTGTATTGAGTTCAAATTTCAGAGGAACCAGAAACCCAATCCTAAACATGAAACAAGGGATAAACCTCTACTCCTGTTCAAAAGCCCAAGGATGGGAGTGAACCAGATAATAGGCAAATCTATATAAACCTACTGAGGATATAGCTTTGGTTCTATATATCAAATATAGAGTAAGAAATGCTATCACTGTGTTTTTCACCGAAGCATTTTAAAATAAGAATACATGCTGATTCTGTTCTGTTAGTTATATGGAAATGAAAAGAAATCAAACCATCTCTAGAAAAAGTGTCACTATGATTAGATGAGCCATAATTCATATTCTGATTGATTTTTGCCAATGTTGCAACCTTTTCTGCAAGTGAATTATAAATAACAAAAAATATACTAGTGAAATAACTTAGAAATTGTTCATTTTTACATTCCACATCTATCCTGTTTCTGACTAAAAGAAAAAAAAATCACCTGTATGAAATTAATTATATTTTGTAAAAATGTAACACGAGTATATTTATCTGCCCAACCACTCACACAGAATGTAATAGTAATAGTGAGATTAGCCATTTTTATACAGTTAGCAACTTGATTATATCGTTTCCTCTTGTAGTTGGATTTTATTGTTTATTTTTTTTATAACTTAGCAACCTTTTGCAAGTTATTTAAAGCCAGAAAAAGTTTTTGGATTTTAAGAATTTTTGGAGATAAATTACTGATGAAAGTCCTACTATTTAACCCATAGCTGTGAGGGATTCTTACCTTTACCAACGGTATTGGTATATAAGTGAATATAATAAACCTGACTTTAATTGGCACTCGGCTCTCTGCATTCCAATTTTGAGCAGTTACCCATTACACCACCTGCACATCTAAGCTTACTGTACTTGGTATTCCCAATTGGTCACCCATATCTATTGACCAGACTTGATATTGCTTAACTCTGGTGATCATACAAGAATTGATGTTTTGTGATATGGCTTTAAGCCCCATGTGTACATAGAACCAAAGATAAAAGTTGCTCAAGCCCCATATGCATCAGTCATTGGGAATTAATCTCAGTCCTTTATTGAAGGAGAAGTAGTGTCTTGGATGAAAACCTCCTGGAGCTCAAGTACATCATACTTAAATTTAACCCTGTGAGCCTCTTACCTTTTAAAATTTAATAAAGTCTTACCTTTCAGAAGACGCTGTAACATTTCAGCATCTGCAGTTGTAAAAATTTCATCATCTTCATAGTCATCAGCAAGAGAATCTTCAAGGTTATCAAGAGTATTTTCAGGTGTGACAATAGTATCCTCAGGTATCTCAACAATTTCCTCAGGTAGGGCAGTATTATCTCTGAGAGTACCAACAGTATCTTCAGGTGAATCAATGGGATCTCCCTTGTTTCCCAGAATAGACATCAAACGTACTGCTCCAGCATCACTCACCATCTCCTCTGGGTTGACAGGAGCATCTAGAATAGAAGAAAAAAAAAAATTAATTCAGAATTACTAGAAATTTTAACCTGTCTAGTTATTCATTTTTGCTCACCTTTATTTCATCTTAGCTTCAGTTGCTTTTTATTACTACAAAAGCTCCTACAGAAGGTAGCAAAGGAAAGCGAGAAAAAATAAATAAATATAAACTAAAAGAAGACAGAATGCATGGTTGTCAGCAAAAGGATGAGCCCAAAATGAAAATTACAAATCAGAGATACTAAAATCAAACAAAGACAAAAATTTAAATATCTGGAAAGTGTTTTAACAGAGGACAGAAAATGTGACACTGAGATTTGAAGAATGCATTGAGATGGCCAAAGAGGCATTCCAAAAGCTAAGCAGAGTATTAAGAGATAGAAAAACTTTGTTAGAAATGAAGAAAAAAGTACTGAACTGTTATGTGATATCTGTCTTCCTGTATGGCAGTGAATGCTGGACAATCTCCTTAAAGATGAAAAAGAAACTTGAAGCAACAGAAATATGGTTCTACAGAAAGATGCTGAGGATACCATAGACCAAACATATGAGAAATGGTGAAGTTTTTAGAGAAAATGGAAAGAAAAAGGAAACTTATGCTTAACATTAGAAAGAGGCAGTTGAAATTTCTGGGGCTTGTAATGAGGAAGGAAAGCTTAAAAAATCTGATACTCAAAGGGCATATTGAGTTAAAGAGGAACAGAGGAAAGCAGTGCATAATATACTTGATGGGCTTGAGTAAATGGATGGTAGAACAGGGTTTGGGAGAAATAATAAAAAGACAAAACTTATTAAGAGCTACAAGGGACAGGAAGATGTGGAGAGACATAACTGCCTTTGTCCTGAAGGGACATGGTGCATAAAAGAAGACTCAGACTGTCATGTAAACAGAGCAGACATGAAATAAAGAATAAGTTTTCAGTCAGATTTGAACTCATATTGCTTTCATCTGGAAGCCTGTCAAAGTACAACAATAGATCTACCAACCAATGGTTGCAAGAGCTCAAATTTGCCCAAACAGCTTTGTTTTATTGCTTAACTTGCCATCTATGATGTTCGTTTATATACACTAGTAATAATATTATATTGAATTTTATCATAAGATGAAGCACTGTTAATTATTTCTTCTGTCTTGTATTTCTTTTCTTGTAGTTTCAATTGCTTTTCATCAAAACTACTTAGACTGTCGTTCTACAACTTGTTAATCAAATAGAAGAACAGCTAGAGTTTTGCAATGAAAAGCAACTGAAAGAAATACTCTTAATGAATTATGTAATAATAAGATTCAAGACAATATTGGCCAAGTTTATTGTATTATTTGCATTTCATATAACAATTACTTAAACACATAATTGAAACAAAATAACAAAATTCAGTTGGGAAAATCTGATTCAGCAATAAACAAAAAGAACTCTCATTTTAGGATTTTATTAATAAACTATCAGATTATTTAATCAGTGATATCACAAGTTAGTTAACATGTGAAATAACAGTGAGTTACTGGGGTGGACATTCACCAGGCTAAATGTTGCTATCATTTCCAAAGTAGCTTTTTATTGGGTGGAGTCAGAGTTTCCCTTCCCTTAATCTGGTTGCCAATCAAAGCTAGAGAACACAGTCCACCATGCTATTTAATCCATAGCTGGGAAGTGGAATGAGACAGATTTATAGCTTTCCAAGGGTATCTGTACAGAGATGAACAGTCTCCAATCCTACTATCTTTATTGACAACCACTACACTATACATAGTTCAAGATCACAAATAAGATTCATTAAAAGAATATCCCAAACATTTCATATACTCTAATGATTACATATTTTGTGATACAGCTAAATTTGGTGGCATGAAAAACATGAAATAACAATCACTGTTGGCTTTCAATACTCATTGTATTTGAAACCAGTATATTTTAGCAACATTTTGGTTTTTCTTAGCACTGCCCTCTGACTTTACCAGTACTTGACCATTTTTCTACTCAGCATTCATCATTTTCTGCACTGACAAATATTTCTAAAGGTAGAAGATAACAAGCTGACAATAAACTAAACAAAATAGTGTTAGTAAAAAAAATTCCCACAATCCTTAAGTAGAAAAGATCACCTGAACAAACACCATGAAAATATTTATTAAAAAAAATGCTGTGGCAGGATCACTCTGCATCAAGAAGTAGAAGTCAGTGTATTCTGATGTCTTTGTGCCACTGATTGTGGATATTGGGTAATTTTGTCCTTGTGTACACATGTTAGCCTCCACATTAAACTGATCATATATCCCATCCTACTCTGTGGGGAGGTAGATAAGTATCAGAAATGTATAATTACTTTTAGTCTTTTTTTGTAATTAGTAAAAAAAACTAAAAATTAAATGTAATTTTTTGCCTCCTTTCTGTTTGCCTTCAAATGGAGTCATATTGATATTTAATTAACTGAGCCCAGTTCAGCATAACATGAATGTGGTTAGCACATGTCAGTACAGATGCAAAAGAGGTCCCGGATCAGGTGCAGACATGTTTGTCAAGACAAGTAACATTCGTTTTTCCTCCATTAGCAGTAGAACAGCTTGGCATTTCCATATATGGTCCTCTCTGCAACCTGTCTAGATCCAGGTTTCTTACAACTCTCTCCTGTCAATTAGAGCTATGGGAAAACCAGCAGTCAGCAGTGGGCAGTTAGTGAGGCTTGGTGTCTTGTGAAGTTGGTCCAGCAAGCATTTTGTTTCTGAAGTTGCTGTGCTATGGTTTCTGAGGCAGTGTTATTTTGTTATCTCCCATCTCTTTCCCTCCTCTGACTATTACCCTCCTACTTCTTGGGAAGCAATTGAATAGGTTTTTCCCTTCAACCTCAACACAGCCTTGCCATATTTTACAACAATGAATGGGGAATAAACAGAAGAAAGAAATGTGTCAGCCTTCAAAGTAGGAAGAGTCTGCCTAGCAGCCTGGAAAAAATTACCATTTTGGATTCCTGGAATTTTTTAAATAAATGATTTAAAAATCAAAATTTATTACTTTTTGTCAAGTGGAGTCATTTTCTCTAAGCTTAGAAAAGATCAAATTGATAATTGATGGTTTAGGTAGATTGTGTTTCTGTAATCCCATAAGAAGAAAAGACATGCTTGGAAATCAACATATGAGATCCTGACTTGAACACAAGCTTCTAGTATATTTATTTAAATTTTGTTTAAACTTTAAAACCAAAACAAAAAATCAATTGTAATAATTTTCACTTACATAATTTAAAGTGTCACAAAGATTCTACAGAAAGCAGAAATTTATTAAAAATGACACAAGAGACAGGGAGAACAGATGCCACATTTAATTTAGACTGGTAAGATGATAATCGTATTAGTTGAAACTACTTTTCATAATCAATATTTGAAAATAGCCTTAAACTTTATATTTAAACATCCAGACCAGTTTTCTCAACTATGAAAGGGTGCTAAAAATTTTACCTACTTCCCAAAATTTGGTATTCTGATTTTTAGTTATTAAAATACAAACTCTGAGGCATGGAGTAAGGTGCAAACTGTTTGCACCAAGTCTAGAATACTTGGCCCAAGGATTGAACTCTTAATTCTGTACCATCAACTTCACATACCATCACTATTATTTTCTAGATTAGTGTCTGATGTTGAGCAATAACTGAGCACTGCTAAAAATGAATAATTATTATTTAGTGATTTGTTTTTTTATGTCTTATCAACCCATTTCAGGTTACTTAAAGCCAGAAAATATTTTTAGATTGTAAGAATGTTTTTTGAGATAATATTGGTTTTGTAATTCAAGTCTTACTAATTAACTCTTATCTGAGGAAGAAGAAGTAGATTCATACCTTTCCCATGGGTATTTGTATGTAAATGAATGTGAAGTCAACAGGAATTGAACTAGGCTCTCTGATTAACAATTCCGAGCCATTATTCATTACACCATCTGCACATCCAAGCTTATAGCACCTGATATACCGAACTGGTCATTTACCTAGGTACTGACCAGGTTTGTAAAAATGAACAAGATATACCTAGACATGAACTGTGAAACAAGAACAATCTACTCCCTTAGATTAAATAAAAGAAACAGTTCAAAATCTCTTGAAGAAGGTTGGAAAGCACAATGGTCAAAATGTAATAACAACAACAAAGATGACGATGTTAGTCTGACTATAAATAATGGAAATAAATGCAAGCCAATATTCCAGGAATCTACAGGATTACAGTTACAGAAGCAGGTTGTCTTTTATAAAATTATCATTACTGGATGGCTTACAATTTGAACCAGCATTTTCATCTTGATTGTTATGCTCACTCAATTTTGGTCACTGTATCTGATGGCCTTCTTTAAGTACTCATCATATTGAGTAACCTTCTTAGAATTTTGAAATTAAATTTTTGTTCAATCCATGGGGGTCAATTCTTTTCATTCCATTTCCTCTATAAACACTCTCAACTGCAACAGAGTGAATAAAGTGTTCGGTTCAAAATTCTCCTAAGATTACTAAATATAAAAAGAAAGGAAGCTGGAACATGCAATGGCCAAAACATTGTGAGTATAATAACAGCTGTCCCATATAAAACTTACACCATTTATCATTTATTTAGCACGAAGCATATAAAACCAACAATTAGAATATTTTGTAAATGAGGCAAGGCACATATATTTTTTTTAATCCACAGGAAATTGTTAGCATAGAATTTATGCTTAGATCTAGCCAACTCAAATTGGTGAGACTTTGTTGCCAGTCTAGTACTGCATTTAAATTCAAAGAGTCTAGACACTATAGCAAAGAGCTCATCTGAACAAATACCATGAAAGTATTTATAGAAAAGGCAAAGGGAGACAACCTTATGATAGTGAGAAAGTAACTGAAGCTGAGATGCCAGAACAGGGCTAATAATATTACTGATTCTTTGTTAAAGGAGCTCTAGATAAATAGCAGAAGCACTGGACCATATATGGAAGCAATATTCTAAGCATGGACGAATTGTAGACTTATAGATATGTAAGATAGATTCTGAAGAGAAAAATTGTCTTGCATGACACAGTGAACCAAATTTCTTAGCAGCTGACCTAGCAATGGATTCAATATAGTCTTTCCACTTTATATGAGCCAAGAACATTAGCCCTAGAAGGTGCAATGAGTTACTCTCTTGGCGGTCTGCTTCAGCCATGCTGATGGAAGGTCGAGAGGGTTCTTTCAGATGATTAATAGAGAGCAGTGTGCAGTTGGTAACTGAAATTTCTCTACTTCTTCTCTATACCATGTTCCTTGAGGACATTAGTGATCATGGCTCTCCACAATTTCCTGTTCTTTGTGGCTCTCAGGAAATGTTGTCTTTTTCTTATCTCTCCTAAACCCTTTACACAAGCTTGTTAGGTAGGTTGTGCACTGTTTTCCGCTAACCCTCTTGTCTTCAGTATATCCTGTCAGTGTTAAATTTTCCAAGACTTCTTTCCCTCATTATATACCCTAGAAATTTAAGTTGTTTCTTTCTAATCCAAATGATAAGTGTCTTTTTCTGTTTCCATTTTCTCTAAAACTTCATCAATGTTCACATGTTCAGTCCATAGTATTCTCTGGATCATTCTGGAGAACTACATTTCTATTGTATCAACTCTCTTCTTCATCTGTGAGGAGATTATCCAGCATTCACTGCCATATAGGAGGATCGATATTATGTAACAGTTGAGTACTCTTTTCTTTGTTGCTAAGACTGAAATTTGAGAATTTGCTAAGAATGACTAGGCTCAGTTAAAATTACTTTTATTTTTAATAATAAAAATACTAATACTAATACCACATCTATAAAATTCTAACTTGAATTTATAATTATCAAATTATTAACAACAGAATAAATTATTAATATCTGTATTAAGTTTATTAATTACACTAGAAATTAGCTCATTAAAGCTGCTTGCATATACAATGAAGAAAATCCTGACAATTTTGCTGTGAGTTTCTATTATGTAGTATAATCAAAAGCAAAATCTATTAACCAGTTTACTTCCTTAGAAACAAATCAGCAAATTAATCTATTTTATAATAGAGAAAAAAATAAATTATTGCTATTATATTGAATATGAATATTTAAAAATCAAAAAATGAATATTTTAAAAATCAAAACATTATTTATCACAATAAATTTTTTGCTTACCTAAAGTAATATTTGTCAACTTTACATTTTCTATTCGCATCCATTTTTTATCAGTTAATAGTTTAGATGTTAGTAATGTCAAAAAGGTAGTATAAATTATTTTATTGTATGTTAAATAATGATTTCATAATCTCTAAGTATTTTAGGCTTAAATCCCAATTTATATTTTTGTTTTTTGTTTCTATCTTTTTTAAATATTAACAAACTTTTCAATATTTGTATTTGTTAATGTGCTATTTTGTAATTTATCTTGCTTTCTAGTGTTTTTTTTTCTTTTTTTTACCTAACATTTTATATATTTGAAAACTCAATTTTTTGGAGCTTCTAAAACACATAATGTATATAATGTTTATATATGTACATTATATACGTTTCAAAGGTTGTCATAGTTGAGGGGTGATAATAGGAGCTTGTCCTCACTGTCTACAAAATGCTACCATGAAATGCATCTCAAATAGCCTCTGAAATAAGTCCAGCTCCAAGCTGGAGAATGAGTGAAGGCAGATAACTAGTGACTCATAACCATCTACTTTAGGTACCTGGTGCTTGACAGCCCAGGAAGACAGTCCATCTAGGAGAAGGAAAACACTGAATTTAAACCTCTGCTGTCTTATGGTCATTTCCAAAGGCTATGAAAATAAATCCAGCCAGAAAACCTGGAGTGGACAATTTTCTGGGAACTCTTGCAGCCAATCCATCCCCAAATGTAATGCCTTGGATTTTGTCAGTATGGCCATGTAGTCTGGGTAGTGCACAGCAACCATATACCACTGCCCAAGCTTGCGCCCTGGAGAGCTCACTCCAATTTCATCACTAAAGGACTGAATTTTGACCAAACAGCGCTACCATTATCTTGCGAGAAAAACAATTTATTATATTTTATCATTATCTAGATTATATTTTGCACAGATTAACACTTTATTCATTAAAGTCTGATAACATATGTGGCTTGGTTAATGACTGAAATATTTCTAACTGGTTTAAATTCAGATAAAAGCCAAGCTCTTGAATGCTGAGTTTCACAAGTGGCACATATGTGTAGCATAATATCCTTTGCACCCCCATCCTAAGCTTAGCAAATAAAAAAGATGATATTTTTTTTTCAATGATGTTAACCCTGTACAAGGTCAAAGAGCCATTCAAGGTATAGAGTTACAGAGTAAGAGAGACAATTTATAGGGCAATGTGAAGAATATAACAGTTAACTCTGAACTTGAATAGGTTAAGATTATAGTGATTGGTGAAGCATCCTCTTGGGAGTTGGTTCCAAAAAAACAGCAGTTTGTGGGAAGAATACTTACATCTCACCAATGGAATACAAAGGGAATGAGTGTAGTTTGCTAAAATGTATGTGGAATGGTGGGTCTTAGACATGAAGGTTAAAAAGTGATGGAACTAAGGAATGCAGTTCATGTGAACATTTGCACATGGAAATAGCAATAGAATAAAGAGAGGTTTTAGACATTTTGTCTGTAGGAAAGGGGTTGCAAGATGGAAAATAATTCACCCACAAACATGTGGAGATGCTTTTGAAATTGGGTAGCATCTGCATATATATGGTAGCAGTACTCCATTTTCAGTCTGATCTGCCTCTTGTGAAGATCGGGGACAGGAGAAGTCAGCTGCTTACTGAAGCAGTACAGGGATCCAACCATATTTCCAGTATCTTTAGTAATAAAGTTCCACTTTAGTCTAGGTTGGACTTGAGTTCCAGTAGGCACTCAAGTCACTGGGTCTCCCTAAAAGAATATTCGTTCATCATGACAGGTGAAAATTCAAAGTCCACTTGGTGATGATGGAATATAACCAGTTTGGTTTTGAGGCAATGAATGTGACCAGCTAGTCCCCCCCCCACTGAACTGTTAAAGTTAGATCAGAGGAGAGATCAGCTGCCAGGCTCTGGTCATTGATATTATAAATATTGAAGTATTGGAAAAGCAAATTAATCCAATTCATAGTATCTTCTGACTGAATTTGTATACATTTCTTTTTGTACGTGGTCATTATTTTTTAGAGGTTTTTTCAATGAAATAAGTTTTAATTTTTTATTTTTATTTTATATAAAACTCTGCCATGTTTATTTCAGGAAAAAACAGTATTAGGATGCATAACTGGGGAGTGAACCCCAGATATAATGGAGCCTTGTTCTAAACAATAGGTTATAACACTAAGGATAAACGTATTTTATTGTCATCATGGTTCTAAGAATAAGAGAACAAACACCTGGTAAATTGTTATTTTACACTATTGGTCATGAAAAGAAGACAATGAAATGGCCAAAGGGAATAAAAAAAAAATAAAGCAAAACAAATACAATCCGAGAAAAGGCAAAATAAACAGAAAATTAAGTGTTTGGAATGCAGTTGGAATATTTTCTTGCTTTTCTAAGGTGTAGCCAGGGGAGAGGAGGAAATTGGCAGCTGGGTTGGGCTATGATAAAATTGGAATCAAATGCTGAAGCCATATCAGTGACTCTAGAGAATCCAAATAAAATAAGAGATATAAAAAAAAAATAGAAAGATTTGGTTTCATGGATATAGTGCTTCATTTCTCAGTAAAATTCTTTAATATGTTTTAGCCATAAACTTTTGTTTCTCTCTCCCACATTTTTGCGATTTTTACAGTTGACAATGTAATGCTTTATGGCAATGCTGTCTGCGATGTGTCCAACTCTATAAATATGATGTAAGCAAAATATACACAAATAAAATTTTCGATTTATGCATACACATGATGGAGAGTTAAAGAAACATTTTATGCTTACATGTTGGTTGATTGTGAATGAACAGAAATATAAAATATGCATCTTTAAGTATGCATGAAAATTACATATGAAAGTAATCATGTAAGTTTATTTATGTGGACATAAGTATACAGAGAAAGAAAGTTGTATGAACATTGTGGGAGTGTGTATATGTGTGTGTGTATATATATATATATATATATATATATATATATATATATATGCACATACACATATATTTCCTCATGCGCTCACACACACACACACATATATATATACACACACACATATATATATATATATATATATATATATATATATATATATATATATATATGTATGTATGTATGTATGTATGTATGTATAGGGGTATCAAAAATAATTCTATAAACTTTGGGGGTGAGATCCTCATACTAAAACAAGGACAAATGCCCATATAAACATATGGCCATAAATTCTTCCTTTTTGAGTTATTAATTTTAACAAAAATTTACAGTAGAGTGCACTGTGTTGACATGTAGACATTTGTCATTCATGTACATTTGCGGCTAGTCCGTCTTCAACATTTAATATGTGTTAATAGTGAATTAACTGTGAGGTATTCCATTTATCAGTGGCAGGATATTCATATCATGAGCAGGCAGATATGATTTTTACATATGGCTGCACGAATGGTAATGGACACAAGGCTGCATGGCTATATCAGATTATGTTTACAGATCAAAGTCAGCCAAGTCATCCAAGCATTGCTGTTGTTTATCATTATGTTGTTGAGACAGGATCCATCAAACTATGGATTGAGAAAGACCGAGACCTGCTTGAACACCTGACCATGAAGAATACATCGGAGACAATCCAAGTATCAGGACACATCAAGTGGCCCAAGCATGTCACACATCCCATCGTACCACATGAAGAGCAGCTTCTCTGTATCATTTGCAACATGTCTGGGGTCTTTCACTCTCTGATCACTCACCACAAAAAAAACTTTTGCTGATGGTTTATTGCACAAACAGCTGATTTGTTGTCTTTTCAGGCTTGTTTATAGATGAGGCAACATTTGGAGATGGAATAATAAATTTACACAATCAACATTTGTAGGTGGAACAGAATCCTCATGGTACAATAGAGACTATACCTTACATATACACATATAAAATATATATGTATGTATGTATGTATATAGGTATATATATATATGTATTGTTATGTGTTGATAATTGTAACAAAGGAAAAAAAATGATTTCTCGTAACAGTATATATATATATATATATATATATATTGATGCATGTTTCATTAAATAATATACACAAATTTTGTCTATTTATTTCATGCAAATTCTTTTCATATCATCATATAAGCTTAATAACATTATCATTAAAAGATGAAAGAAAATCACCATATTGATACATATTTTTTTAATCCTATCTAAGCTTTTGGCTTACATAAGCTATTATCAAAGATGACAATTACATCGGCGCACATAAATAGCGTCTTTAATAGAGGCCATATTTCTTTTTGTCATTACTTTGCAAGCAAGACACATTCGTGCTCATTTTAAATTCTGAGGTAACTCATGTCTTTCGTCACACCTCTCCCTGATCTCATTATCACAAAGGTGGCAGCCCAGCAAAAGTAGTTTTTGACAGGTGCTTCTTTGCAAAAACCGGGAGGGGGTTTCTGCTCTTGCTCCCTCTTCGGGTAGATTGCCGAGAGGGGGGGCCCTGCTTCTACTCTCTCCTTGGGTGGATGACGCACTCTGCACTTTCCTCGTCAAGCTGCAAACTTTCTGCTCCACTCTCAGATGTGTCATCGGAATCTTCCTCGGACATGTTGAAACTGAAGCGTGGGCGCAGATCCTTAATGTGGTTGGGTATTCCATGCACCAGAAATGACTGTGGGCTGATCATTTTCGTCACCCAACCCCTGTTGAACCTGGTGGTGCACCAACTCATTGGCACCTTGACCCACATGTGATCTCTGACCTGGTAAGAGCTGTGCCTGTTGACAGGCGCTGTTTGGGGTGATGTATTGTCTTTTGGTGTGACATTGTACCAGTAGACGGCTTTCTGGACAAAACAGCGCATCCTGGCTGTGATTCATTTTACTGTGTGGTGGCATCGCTCTGCTATCCCATTCCCAACTGGGGTATATGCACAATGGAATTGCAAGTTGACTCTCCACTCACACGCAGAAAGCTGGGTCGTTGTCTATGAGAAGCTCATGGGATGGGCTCTGCTCGAAGAACACTGCTTTTGCCAATTGCTTCCAGATTGAAAAATGAGACAGGCCGAAGTTTGTCAGCATTAAGAAATGATGGGCCCCATATAGGGTGATATCTATCCCTAATCTCTGCTAGTTCCTGCTTACCTCAAGCTTTCCTTTTTCCCAGTGAGTAGATGCCGGGTCTATAGACTGGCATTCTTCACACGTCCGTATAGCTGATCTAACAACTGCTTTTGTGGTTGATGGGCAGACTTGCCTGGCGAAGTAGGTAGTGCGCTGCACTCCTGGGTGAACACTGTTCCGGTGGATGGACATGATTTGGTCTATGTCCAGTTTGTCCACATAGATGGTGCCAATCAGTGGCCAGAGTCCATTCTTTTTCTTAATTGCGTCAAACCATCGCTGCAGTACTCTTGTCAGTCGATCAGCTATATTCAGAGCCGAAGGGACCAGAGACACGTCCACAGTCAGCTGATACTTTTCCACGAGCTCCTTGAGAGTGTTCAGCTGCCTCCTGATGAGCATTTCGTTTGCCGCCTTGGTGGGCACTCGTGCTCTCCCAGTCAAAGTATCTGATACCCAGTGGTTTACCATGCACCACCAACATGTTGATCTTGGCAGAACTGCCTTCCTCTGTGGATACAGTTACCATTCCTACACCGCAACATGGATGGGACATAACGTCCAGTGTCACTCTCTTCCAAGACCAGCACCGATCTGTGTCCACAATCATCCATGAACAACCAGTGTCAATCAGCGCTGAACACCAAGTTCCGTTGACAAGGATGTTTGCCACCGGGAACACCGTATTTACATCTTGGTTGGGGAAAAGGCTGGTGCTGATGCCTTGTCCCCTCTAGCATTTCCTGAACAGTCTTGAGCCCAGTGTCAACCTCCCTGTATCAATAACAGTGTGTTCTGTGCTTCTGGCAGGCTTTTGCTATGTGGCTTTTGCTGCTGCACCTGAAACAAGTCATACTGGCGATTGGGCCACTCTTGGTGGAAGATGTGTTGTCACTACGGGGTAGGCGCACAGCCACAACTACATCCTGGCTTTCATCTCCAGTTGTTGTCAGCACTCTCACTCTTGCTAATAATTCCCTCACAGTCAGAGCTTCAACATTCGGTGCCTGTTGGAGTTCAATGGAGATCGTATCAGGGAACACCATGACGAAGGCTAGTTTGGTGAGCCTTTCCATCTCCACTCCCTTGAATCTGGCCAATCCAACAAACTGCCTGATTTTGTATAGATGTCCACACGTTTGCTGGTCCACCTGACCATAGTCAGTTTTCTGTACGCTGAAAACGTGTCATCTGTAAATGCCTCCTTCAGCCTGGCTTCAACATCTCTATGATCTTTCTCCTCCATTTCCATGTAGAGGGCTAGTGCATCCCCCTCCAGGCACAATGGCAGCAGGCTAGCCACATCATCCACCTGCTGAAGTTTTGCCACCAGCCTGAACTTTTTTAGCCATGCCACCACATCGCCCTGGACAGAAAATGGTTTTATAATGTCACTGCTTATGCGAACCTTCGCCATAACTGCCGAAATAGCTTGTTGAAAAAACAAGGGTTATGAGGGGGGGGTCAAAAAGTGCAGTACTCGCCAGCAGGCCAGTTGTTTTTTTTTCTTCGGTTGCCTCAAGGAAAAGGATTGCGTGACTCTCTTTCTCAGCCATTACACTGGGCAGTTGTGAAACAGACACCAAACTCAGCCACGCATACTTCCTCTGTCAATTTGTACATCCAGCTCTATTGCATGCGGTCCGCCGAATGACTCCTGATTCACTTGTGCTCCTGACACCCCACTTTTTATGCTGTTCTAATACAGCCAAAATTTGCATGTGTGCAAATATTGTCTCATTTTGGACAAGATTGGCACACATAAATTGCGTAGCGGCCATATTTTTTTTGTCGTCACTTTGCAAGCAAGACACGTTCGTGCTCATTTCGAATTCTGAGGTAAGTTAATTCTTTCATCACAATAGTACCTTGTCTGTTGTTTTTAATGAAAAATGCATTATATATATATATATATATATATACACTGACTTAAGTAAACGCAATTTGGTGTTCATTTTTTTTTCTCTTATTTTAAGGACCTAGGTAACCTTTCAGCCAACACTTCCTAGTCTGTGTCCGATTTATCTGAAACTCCCTTGGCTTGGTGGAAAGTGTAAAATTCTAACCGACATAGTTTCCAGGTTGGTCTCTTCTTCCTTTTTCCAGCCAAATTACAAGTTCTTTTTGGTACCTTTCCTGTGTTCCCTTCCTTTACCAAAGACCATCAGTCTTATCTTAGTAAGAGATCATTAATCTACAAATTCAAGGGTCAGTGCAAAGCTGAGTACATAGGATGGACTAGTCTTGGATTGGAAACAAGATTGGACCAACATGTTCCAAAGATTCATTCTCTATTTGCATCTGGGAAAGTCTAAGCAACATCTACAAATATTAGAAGCCTTAAAATGCAATGGCCATCTCTATGCAAGCAAAAGGAAAAATTTTTTGCAGTCCCTTTACTTATTTGGAGGTCAGTGAGCAACTCTTTTTCTATTTTATGCTCTTCTGTTGGTTCATTTACAATTTGTCCTTAAATTTATGTATTTATTTTAATCGTAAATTGTTTTAGACATGTTCCAAATTTTTCTCCAATTTCCACATATCTGCAGATCACATCTTTCAGTTTAATTCTGCCAATGATCGGTCCCTGAGGAAGTGTTATATATATATATATATATATATATATATATATATATATGAATATATACTTCCCTGAGGAAGTGTTAGCTGAGAGATTACCTAGGTCCTTAAAAGAAGAAAAAAATGAACACAAAATTGTGTTTATTTAAGTTGATCTATTTATTCTGCGGAATCAAAACATTATATATACTTTATATATATATATATACACATATATATGCATATACATATATACACTTTATACATATATATATATACACATGTATATGCATATACATATATACACTTTATACATATATATATATACACATAAATATGCATATACCTTATATATATATATACACACACACACACACACACACACATATATATATTTGCATATAACTTATATATATATATACACACACACACACATATATATATATATATATATTTGCATATATCTTATATATACACACACACATATATAATTTGAAATGAACTGAAACTGATATTCATAGTGTAGAAATGTTATTTTCCATCAGGATAGATAGATATTGAACAGATGGATATGTACAGGTGGAGATAGGCAGGCAGATGGACATGACCCGGCAGCGAGAGGCAGGCAGAGAGATGTGTACAGATAGAAGGTGTCTGAATGTCAAAAAAGATAAAAAATTCCTAAATAATGTTTTATTCCCCAGAAGGAATTTCTTCAGATTAATAATGATTACATCAATTAAATCAGTTTTTATATATCACGTTAAATATTATTTTTAGTTGATTCCCATATTTGAGCAGACACTCATTTTAAACAGTATATTTATTTTCATCTACCACCCTGAAAATTTGAGAAATCTTATTAAAGAAAAATATGTACCCTCCAGCAGGATTTGAACCTGTGCCCCACTTTGCAGGAGAAACAGTTGTTCAAACCGACATGATTTAGACCGATTCAGCCACAGGGAACATTGTTAATCAAGTTTGGCCAAATAGTGCCTTATAAGCACAATTTTTCTCATCACAGATACTTGAAAGTTCATATCTGATCAGTTTCATATCATAATATAAACGAAGCAATTTCTAAAGAAGTAACGGATTTTTTTATGTATTAATCTGACAGATTTTTATCAATTTAAACATTATTTTTCGTGGATACCCATATTTGAGTAGACATTCTGCTTATTTTAAACAGTCTATTTATTTTTGTTTATCAGCCTTAATATTCAAGGAAACTAAACAATGTTTAAAGTGATAAAAATCTGTCTGATTAAGAAATAAAAAATCCATTACTTCTTTAGAAGTGTGTGTGTGTGTGTGTATATATATATATATATATATATATATATATAAACTGACTGTATTCAGCTATTACTTTTGTTTTTTATTTTTAATGGTGGTGTTTTTAAATACCCCACATTGTATCAATAATAGTATTAGTTGCAAAAGGAATTATGTTTGATATATGCAGATCATATATTACTACTCATTGTGTGGGCTCTTTATATAGTAGTAACACATGGCCTAATGATTGCTTAAGGCATAATAATCACCATTCAGTACCGATTTCCATGTCCACATTGTTTATATTTACAAATGCTGTACCCCTGACATTGAGCCCTCTTCCTTTATAAAAATAGTAAATTTTAAACAGTATATATTAAATTAAGAAATTAAATTTTCTTTACTGTTCTAAGAATGTGGCAATTAAAGTTAGATTTTTTTTTTATTTTATTCTTTTCTAGAATCTAATTTAAATTCTAATTTCCCACCTACAATCTCTTCCTAAATGCATTTTTTCAGTTATATTAAATTTAATGAAAATATTGTTTTACTGTCTTTTTGAAAATGCAATATTAAATCAGTCTGCAATTTCCACATGTTATTAGAGTAAAAACATACAAACACAAACTTTTTTTTTTCTTTTTTTTCCTTCTTCATAGGATTTATAAAATAATTTTTTTTTCTGGATTGTTATACCTTGTAGAAATTATAACTGCTGCTTCTTTATACGCAAGTCAATTCCTGTCTTTTGTTGTCAAGTAACTCTTGGCACTTTAGTATTCGTACCTGTCCCTGGCATGCTCTTCATTCCCACAAACTTGTTAACGAGGTTATTTGCCATTTTACCCCACTAGCATTCAATATGTCCTGTAAATGAGATTACTATTCTTTTATGTGCCAAGTCCATTGATGACTTAGGCGATCATAACTCTCCATAACTTCCTGTCTTTTGTTGCTCAAAATAATTTCTGACCATTTATCATCTCCCTTATTGCTCTTGTTATCATCCATTCACACAAACTTGTTAAGTAGGTTACTTGATATTTCCTGTTTTTCTTTAATGTTCTGTGAATGTTAAATTCTCTAGGCACTTTTTCCTCACTCCATACAAGAAATTTCAGTTGTCACTTTTTGATTGTAAATATAAATTTCCTTTTTACACTATTTACGTCATTCAGACTATTGTCTTCATCTTTATTGCCATATTCACAACATTTTGACCATTGTATAGTCGAACTGAGTCCTTTATTTAATCCAAAGCGGTAGATTGTGTCATGATTATTTTGGATATATCAGTATCTGTGAATTCCCTTTAGTAACTTAACTTTCCAAGTTTTTGTTTCCTCTGCAAGGTATTGAACGCACAACTTTTTGGGTTACTTAACCAACACTTTTATCCACTTTTATCCACTGGGCCATGTGAGAGTGAATTTGGAACTTATAAATCTAATTTCCCTTATTAATTTTTTACCAGAACTCATATTACAATTTTTTTGTTGTTTTTTTTATTGTTATTTTTCTCTAGCTTTCTGTATTGCTGGTTCCCATATTGTATTCATGTATTGCTTAGCCAGCTTAGGAGATCTTTGTCGCCTAGCATATGCACAAATTCCTTAAGTTTTTGTATTTCCAGTGATGTTCTCTGTTCATTATTTCAACTTCATCATCCAATGGCTTAAATGCCATGAATATGGCAATAAAGATGAGTTCAATTGATGTAAATAGTGTAAATACTCACAATACCTTATCTCAGAAATATAGACAGATGTTATAAATTTTCTTGTTGTTCCTATTTTTCTTAATGCTTCTTCATTGCTCATATGTTCAATCCATGATATTCTTCACACTCTTTGATAGAATCAAATCTCTTTTGGTTTAATCCTTTTTATCTGTGAGGGAAATTATACATTATTCATGGCTATATAAGAGGATTGATATTACACAGCAGTTTAACACTTTTTCATCTTTTTTAACAATGTTTTCCATGTCACATTTTCAGCCATCTGTTTTGTTCTGTCTTGTTAAAAAGACAGAAGTAATAAAGTTTATAAAAAATTGACTGTCATATAAAAAGTTACTTGAATACAAATCATGCTTAGAAGAACTCTACAAAGAGAAGGCACTGAATTATAGAATAAGCTCTTAAGTCTTCTCACTGATGACATAGGTAAATGATAAATGATTCAACAATTAATGATTGAATAAATGATTCAACAAATAATTTTTTAAGTTAATTCCATTGTTGAGAAGTATATATGAAATATCCCCAGAACTTCTAGTCATTTAAAAATTAAAAACAAAAAGAAGACATTTTTGTTCAAGCTGACCAATTCAATTGCAAATTGCCAGCTACTGATTGTTTTGTAATGATTTTAATATTACAAGTAACACAACAACAACAAAACAGGTATAAGCATTCCTCGTGTTATCAGCCATCAAGAAATCTGAATATATACTTTTACTTTCATGTACAATGTTTCTTCAATGCACTGCCAATCATTGGCTCTCTACAACTTCCTGCTTTTGTAGCTCTTAGCAATGTTTGTTTTTTACTACACTTCCCACTCTGTGATCTACCATCCATTTACACAAGCTTGTTTGGTAGGTTACTTGCCATTTCCCTCTGTCCCTCTTAGCTTAAATGTCCTGCAAATGTCAAATTCTCCAAGCTCTCTTTCCTCATTATGTGTGCTTTTTCTGCTATCCATTTACACATGTTTGTTAGATAGGTTGCTTGCTGTTTGTTCTGTCCCTCTTGACTTAAATCTGTCCTGTGAGTGCCAAATTCTCCAAGCCCTCTTTTCTCAATATGCATTCCAAAATTTTCAACTATTTCTTTCTTATTCTAATTAAAAGTGTCCCTTTTGTTCTCATGCTCCTTAGAACTTCCTCATTGGTCAAGTGTTATGATCATGATATCTCAGCTTCCTTCTATTGAACCATATTTATATTGCCTCAAGTCTCCTCTGCATTTGGGATGAGATTATCTAACATTCATTGGCATATAGAAGAATTGATATTACATATTTCAGTACTCTTTTCTTTGTAGCAAAATTTTCCTGTCTCTTAATACTTTGCTTAGCTTTTGGAAGGCATCTTATGTTATTCCAATGCACCTTCAGATTTCAGTGTCACATTTTCTGTCACCTGTTAAAATACTGCACAGATATTTAAATTTCTGTATTTGCTTCATTTTGACATCTCTAATTTGCAGCAAGCATCTTGGGCTGTTCCTCTTGCTGACAATGATACATACTGTCTTCTTACAATTAACAGTCCTTTCTTCCCACTTTCCTTTACTAACTTGTCTAGTAGTTCCTGTAGTTTTCTTCCTGTCTGCCTTTAACACAGTACCCTTGTATGACTAAATTTGATTCAGTAACATGATTATCCAGTCTATATTTAGTGGTGTGATGATGAAAAATATAATAAATAGTCTATTTTAGCAGTAATCAGGACTGATATTGTCACAAATTCTTCTTCGGATTTTGTTGAACCTCTCAAGATATATAGCAGAAGCACCAGACCAGATGTTACAGTAATATTCCATTCATAGACAAATGTTGTCAAATTGGCAGTTGATCTAAAAAATGACCTTCAAATTGTTGCTGATTGGGGCAAGAAATGGCTTGTTAATTTTAATGCTTCAAAATGAAACCACTCTCTGTTAATCATATTAAAAAACCTATTCTGCTTTCTATCAGCATATGGCTGATGCTAAGCTCACTGTGTCTGCTTGGTCACATGTTTTCCATTAATATGAAGTATAATGATTATATTAACTCAATTCCTATGTCTGCTGCCAGGGAAGTCAGTTCTCTGTGTTGTGCTAGACAATTTTTCTCCCCCAAATTTAGCACATTTATAAGTCTACCATTTGTCCATGAATCAAATATTGCTGTAACATTTGGTCTGGTACTTCTGCCATATATCTCGAGATTCAACAAAATGCAAAGAGGAATCTGTAACAATATCAGTCCTGGCATGGCATCTCAACTTCAATCACTTCTCACTATCATAAAATAGTTTCCCTGTGCCTTTTCTGTAAATATTCTTGTGGTTAATTGTTTTGATAAGCAAACCTTTGGTACCTAGAATTTAAGAACAGTTTTAGATTGGCAGATAGGTGTCATAATTTCACTGTTGAAATTGACATATATATTATTTAAGTCTTATGCTAATAGAGACTTTTTATATTTTTCCTCAAATTCCACAAAAGAGATATGTTTTTTTGAGAATTTATAATTCGCCATTCTTTTATATTGCTTGTTTTAATCATGTAATGCCAGTGATATAATTGTTAGTAGCTCAGATATTAGCAAGCCATGTTCAAATTCTGGCTGAGTTCATTACATTGATTTTTTGTGGGGGGAATGGTATGAATCCATCTTTTCTTCTCCCAGTTATGGCTTAAATAACAGGGCAGACCAAGCTCTCTAGCTGTGGCTTGCAACTATTCTGGGAGAATGACAATTCTGAATTAAAATCTGTACATAGCATTGACAAACCATACTATAGAAACATGGTAAAAAAAAAAAAAAAAAAAAAATGCAATATATCAATTATTAGAACACCTGCCCTTAGAAATATATTATTTGTATTTTTCACTTGCAATGTTTATTTTCATGGCAATATTTAAAAACTGATGCCAAGATATTTACTAAGAGACATTCCTTTTATTAAAAAAAGGATTAAAAAAGGCCAAACAATGGTGTGATTCCTTCATAGAACAAAGTATTCAAAGAGTTTGTGTGTGGGAGAGAGATGACAGTGAAAAAGAACAAGAAAAGAATGTCTTCTCATTACAATGAGTGGTATTTGAGTGTGTGCATATTGTTGCTTGTTTACATTCCCGATATAAGATAAAGATCCCAATATGGATGGTACCGTAACCCCTACACAATGGTAAGTTATAAGGATCCTCAAAGAAATATGAAAAGGGGCTAAACATCAATTCTCTTCAAAGACATACAAGGAGTGAAGCCAAAATCAGACCCCCCCACTTTCTGAGTGTTTCCCCCCTGTTTTTCCATTACTATGGTAACAAGCAAAAACTATGCTCTCCTTCCCAAACTCATCCCTTTCCTACCAATTAAACCAGCTTGCTGCACACACTTGCAAGTCATCAGCTGCAATCAAATGCTTATTTTGTTTTTGATTGTGATTCTTTTTTAAGCTGTGCCCAATCAGAGATTGAAATGTTTGAGATTTGATTGTATAGGCCTTCACCACATATACAATGGCCTTATGTTCAAAGTTATTATTTTATCTTCTTATTTTTTTTCCATTTAGCTTGTGTCAACGAGCGGATTTCACTGTTTTCCTGTGGTGTACAATCATATTATTCTACACTATGGATTCATGGTAGAAAAAAAATGACCTTCAAATAACTTGAAGGAAAAATTACTGAGACAACTTTTTGGGATTTCAATGAATTATTGCACTGGTATTTCAAAATATATTGCTTATATTAGCAGAGTTATGTACAAATTAATTGATATTCTTCGTCTACAATGTGTTGTGTCCCCTCAAAATGTGGATGATCATGGCTCTTCACAGCTTCCAGTACTTTGTAGCTCTTTGGAAGATTTGTGTTTTTGCCCTGTTCTACCAAACATTTACACAAGCTCACTAGGTAGGTGATTCACTACTTTCCTCTTCTCTTCAATGTCCTGTAAGTATCAAATTCTCCAAGCTCTTTTTCCTCATTATATACCCTAGAAATTTCAAATCTCCCTTTCCATTAAGTGCAGGTTGTGGCAGTAATACCTCCCACTTAATGGTAAAACTTTAGTGATAATGATGTATTCTAATGTCATACTATTATGTGGGAAGTATAATTGGGCAGTATTTCTGCTGCACCCTATATAAGTGTATAAGTGTCATTTTTGTTTCTCTTTTCTCTAAAAGTTTGTCATGTTCAGTACATAGTATTCTCAGTATCCTTCTGCAATAGCATATTTCTGTTGCCTCAAGACTTTTCTTCATCTGTGATGAGATTTCCCAGCATTCATTGCCATATAAGAGGACCAATATTGCATAACAGTTCAGTATTCTTTTTGCTTCTAATGAAAGTTTTCTATTTATTACTACTTTGTTTAGCTTATGGAAGGCATCTTTGCTGTGCAATATTCTTTCAGTTTCTCTTAGTATGGTCTAGCTTATTATAATTGCAGTACTCATAGAAAATATTTAAATATTTAAAATCCTTCCTATATTTTCATGTTTAATATTAAGATCCACATTAATTTAATACTGACTGTACCCATGAAAATGTCATGGTTATCATAATTCTTAATATTGGAATTTCAAAACAATAAAATACCTATGGAAATTATCCTTATTGTATCATTAAACATTTTTCACTTAACAACCAAATACTGTAATAAAAATCATAAATAGGAATGTAGGTCATTATAAGAAGGAGTAAGGGGGTACAAATTAAAAGAAATGAAATTGACAATTTTTCTATTTCATTGAAGCAGATGTTAAGTTCTCTTTCTTTCTTATTATTATGTATGCTTTCTTTTTCTCACTAAAAATAAACAGTGTCTCTTATTTTTCTTCTGTCTTTATTGAATGATCGATTATTTAATTGAGGTAATCATGGGTGTGTGGTGATGCTTTTGGACACTTTTTTTTTTGTCAAAAGTGAAGACTTGGTAGCTCCTGCCCATATATGGCAGCAGTACTCCATTTTCAACCTGGTCAGGCTCTTTTAAATATCTTTACAAGGATTCAGGTACTTTCTGAAGTGGTACAGGGAGCCAACCATATTTCCAGCATCTTTAGTGATGAATTGTATTACAAGTTACACTTGAGGCCTGGGCTGAGTAAGTCCCAATATGCACAAGACATGGGGCTTCTCTGAGGGAACATCTGTTCATCACAATTAATGAAAGTTCTTGGTCCAGTCAGTGAGGGTGGAATGTCATTAGTTTGGTTTTTGTGGCAGTGAATGTAACCAGCCAGTTTTTCCCTCACTGAGAGCTAGATTAGAGAAGAGATCAGCTGCCAAGTTCTGGCCATCTATAGTTTTGGAGGTTCACCCATATACCGTTGTATCATCAGCATAGATATTCACAAATGATTAGAGTATACTCTTAAGGCAGATCATTCATGTAAAGTAGGAAGATGTTTGAACTGAGCAGTGAACATTTGGGGATGTCTGCATTGATCACTTGAGACCGCAGACTGGCTATTAACAAATACAGAACCACCTCCAGGGACCTTCCTTGAGCTTCTTTTGTCAGATCTTGAACGAGTGGGGGTTAATTTTGATTGCATCATTTTAACAATTTCTTTGATCATCCTAGATGTTTTTTCTGCCAAAAAGTGGATCTCTGTACATCAAGCATCTGAGAATGCGATTTTGCTCCATGCGGACAACATGGCCAGTCTATTGTTAGGAAGAACTTCATAATTGAGAAGACTCTTCCAGTGATTCCATAATTGGAGAGCTTTTGCAGTAACCCTTATACCACACCTTGTCAAAGATCTTTGAAATATCTAATGTAATCATCCTGGAAATGTATTTGTTGTCAAGTGCCTCACTAATTCTCTGAAAGACATAAGAAGAGGGCTTGGAGAATGTGACACTCACAGGACATGTTGAGGGCAGAACAGACAGAGAAAAGCAGCATGTAACTTACCTAAAAAGCTGGTAATGGAACAGGGATTAGGAGAGACAGCAAAAACAAACTTTACTAAGAGTTACAAAGGGCATGAAATTGTGGAAAACCATGATCGCCTACATCTTGAAAGGACATGGCATATAAAAGAAGAAGAATCATGGTTGTCCTTTGAGTCTGAAGATTTACCAGCAGATCCAGAGGTGACTCTGCAGTGAGGACACTGGAAGTTGGTAGTTGTAGCCAATGGCAAAGTTTCACAGTGGCATTATTCTCTTTAAGTAATGATTATTTTTTCATGTCAGGCTTCTTCGAGGTAAGGCACACCAACATGATGGGTCAGCAAAACACTCCTCTAGCTTCTTTCATCAGATCTTGAATGAGTGGGGGTTAATTTTGATTGCATCATTTTACCATTTCTTTGATCATCTTAGATGTTTTTCTGCGAAAAAGTGGATCTCTGCACATCAAGCATCTGGGAATGTGATTTTGCTCCATGCAGATGATGTGGCCAGTCTATTGGACTTGTGCCTTGATGAGCATTTATTCGATGCTGGTCGAGTCTGCAGAGTCCTGAATTTCAAAGTAGGTAATTCGAGCATGTAATGCGATTCTGAGTATGAAACAAAAAGCCTGCAAGTGAAACTTTTCCAATGCCTGCAATACAAGGTCCACATTTTGCATCCATCAAAAAAGATATGGGAAGACCATTGCATTGTGCACTTTCAGTTTAATTGACAGGTGTATGTTGTGCTGGTCTAGCATTTTGTTATGAAATCTCTCCAGTGTCTGACTTGCTTTGCTGATTCAAGTGTCTAAAAGTAGGGTGTAACGCATGCAATAACTAACTTACTAACGAATGAAGGAACAAGCAGAATTATATTATTTGCACTAAATACATACTAGCAAGTACTAGTGTTAGTACTAGAACAGACTCCTCATTTCATTATAACAAGTGGGAAGTAACTAAATAAAAGATAAGTTAAACAAAACTAATGTGGGAAAATGCAAAACAAATTTTAATGAGAGTTGCTTGAGTTCTATTTTATATTGAATCAAACATGGTGATATGTTATATTTGTTTCAGTACCATCATAAATAGAGACTGTGCCATATATAAGGTATATCTTTTAAAATAATTTTTTTTCTAAAAGTTGGACTTATGGACACATCATATTAAAGCACCATCAGTATGATCACTGAAGTTAAGCAACATTGAGCCTGGTCAGTAGCTAAATGAGTGACTGCTTGGGAATACCAGGTGTTGTAAGCTTGAATGTGTAGGTGTAATGGATAAATGCTTGAAACTGTTAATTGGATAGTCAGGTTCCAATTCCAGCCAGGATTGTTATATTCACTTACGTGCAAATACCCTTAGGAAATGTATGAAACTCTTTTTCCCCCCAAGCTATGGGTTAATCAGTAAAACATGTATCCTTAAACTATTCTATCACAAAAAAAATTCTTACAATCTAAAAATATTTTATGGCTTTAAATAACCTGCAAAGGGTTGATAAATCATAAAAAATGAATTATGTACCCCAAGAGTTGGTTAGACTATTGATTTCATTCTCTCTGGTTAAAATCTTTAATTTTCTTTTCTTCACTGAAACAATGTCATTTCTTATTAGTTTGTGACTCATATTTTATCTTATTTTGGTTGTTTCTGGTTTTGTCTCAGACCCATGCTGCTTAGCAATGATTATAGAATGAGAGGTGTGATAAAAAAAAATAACAGAAATATGATGCAAGAAAGACTAGTCAGTTTGACAATGCTTCATCTAAGAAATTTGAAGTTTATTCTATCTAATACTCTTGAGTTCCATTACCCATGAGAGTCATAGATACACCACATGTACTGCAGTAGCTGTAGTAACAATGGGTATGTCTAGGGAAATATAGCCTGACAGAGCCTGTCCCTCTTCAGACTGGTTTTGAATTGAATTATTCTTCTCCAAAGCTAGAGAACCCAGTTAGCTAGCAAAGTTAAATGGTTGATGAATATGTGATCTTAACTTACATAAATGTAGAAACTATGTATTATTTAGAAGGGTAATAGTAATGATGAGAACAACTGTCTCCATACAGGAAACATTCAGCATTCATTAACAATAGTCAGCATTACTGTTGGTTGAGATTTTTTAAATTTTTCTCTTAATAGAGTTTTTCAGAAAAACAGGCTTCTCAAGTCTGGTATCATTCTTTCTTGTGATGGAAATTTCCTTTCAAACTTTTTGTTTTTGGTGGAGTGGAAAGTAAACTTAATTTATTTTCCTTTTTAATTATATTTAGTACACATTTCTTATTAATGTTGAAAGTTTTCATGTTTTTTGTTGTTGTTCTTTCTTTGTTATTCTGTAGTGCCAATCTATAGGATCTGATGATGCATTTTCTTGAAGTCTTTAAGGCTGAAAGTGCACAAATATGCCACAAGTTTCATGCACTTACAGTTAATAAGCTCACATTCAGGTAGTGCTGTATTTCAATACACAGCATTAACACCTATCACATCGTCAACAATTCATTGGAAATTAATAACTTTGTAAATGTTATAGATTTCCAAAATCATAACTCACAATACTAAAGAGGCTAAATTTGGTAACATTTGAAAAAGAAATCAATTTACTTTTTACTTTAATCATCATGATTCCCATGACCAGGTGTGGTCATAGGGTTGATGCTGACCAGTTCGTGTTAGGAGAACCAGTTTAATCACCATTGATACAACTTTGCAGCAGGTAGTGCTGGGTTATATAGTACCAATAACACTCATAAAGTGACCTAACATTATATGTATATATCTGATATAAAACCACCTTGTAATATTTGATTTTTAACAGTTTTTGAGATATATGAATTGCATTAATATCAGATATTCACCTTTTATAACAATTCAGTTAGGGATTTTTTTAAATCATTTAACCCCAAGCAAGGTGGGAATACCACTAGTAGGTATTATAGGGAGTGAAAGTGTACAAGAAAACTAAGAATAGAGAGGATTAAGGAAAAGGACAAAAAGTGAATGGGATTCAAGAAACAAAAGATAGTGACTGAGGCTGCATTTAAATTTTTAAATATTGTAGTTATCAGGGAAGCAAGCAAACAGAAGGGAGAGCAAACAGGTGGTAAGAGCAAGAAAATAAACTGCTGAAGTAGAAGTAGCAGTTGAATTTAGCTATTTTATCAAATGAATTTCTTAAGGTATGATAGAGTTAAGACCAAATGATTCATTCATTTGAAGCTATATTTTATCATTGATCTGAGAAAATAGAGAAGAAAAAAACAAGTTAGAGTTGTAACAATAAAGTATAAATAAAGGAAAGAAATAGAAGGAAAATTAAAGATGAAAAATCCATTACCTTGTGCTTCCCCCTGTAAAGAATCTATAAGTTCTTCAGATGTTTCTTCAGGAATGGGGATGCTGTCTTGTAACTGAGCAGCAAGTGATAAACTATCATCTTCATTGACATTACCATTGTCATTTTTGCCATCATAGCCAATGTCCAATAAACGATTAACACCAGGTTCATAACCTTGCAATCGGTCAGCAATGACATTAGGAACAGCATAACCAGATTTTGGGACTTCAGTGTCAATTGCCTGGTTTTCTGTTTCAGTGTTCTCTTCTGATTTATCTAAACTGTAATTAGTATCCAAAAGCTTTTCCAAATTGTCAAGATACTGTCTTATTTCCTCAGCATTCATTCCAGTGGCATCAGATGACCCTGCTCTTTTCATGGCTGTGATCCCATTTCCCTCCAAGGCTGAAGAAGGTGCCTGAGCTTCATCAGACATAAACAAGTTTTTGGGATCCAGAGGAGACTCAGCTATTTGGGCATCACTTTCATCAGGGTACATATCTTCAGCATAATTATCAATAAGTTCTACTTCTGGAGGTCCACTAGCACGACGGCTAGGTATGGCTGGTTTGTCAAAATATTTGTGGACATGTACAATCTCATCTCGTTTGTCAGATTTTGGGTACTTATAAAGGGGTAAAGATGATAATGAGTACGGCATTTTATAGGCTACATTGGACCGATCGTTGATAATGGAGTCTAGCCTGTTGTCTTCAAGCTTCTCATTACTAGTCAATGGCTGGGATTTGTGGATGGAGCAGTCCACTGCATCAGAGCTGTCTGGTTCAGATATCAACAAATTCTGGATAATGCACTGGGCAAAAGTGTCTTGCCAAGTGTAGCCATTAAGTAGCAGTTTCATGATTTCACTTTCCAACTGACTTATACGTTCAGGATTGGTTAGGTCATAATTAGGGAGCTCAATTGGTGGGTTTCCCTTCACTGAACATACTCCAAATAAATTATCTGAAAAAAAAAAAAAAAGAGCAAGAATTAGAAAATAAAGACATTATAGTTTTATGCAATTTTGAGATGAGTCATTGTCATTTCAAGTGTTCATTGGACTATGAATCATATATTTTATTTTCAGCAAAAAAGTGTTTTAGGCTATCCATTCTTTGATCTTAGAATATTATTCCTTCATAATTTCATTAGAAACAAAGAAAAGAGTACTGAACTGTTACATAATATCAATTCTCCTATATGGCAGTGAATGCTGGACAATATCCATACACATGAAAAAGAAACTTGAAGCAACAAAAATGTGGCTTGACAGAAGGATGCTGAAAATATCATAGACTGAATATATGGGCAACGATGAAGTTTTAGAGAAAATGGAAACAAAAAGGACAATTATACTTAACATCAGAGAGAGATAGTTGAAATTTTTCTTGGGCACATAATGTGAAAAGAGGGCTTGTTAAATATTATACTCACAGGATAGAGGTAAACAATACATAACCTACCTAGGAACGAGATTTGAAAAAATGTGGGACGCAAATTGGCATTTTGGCAAAATTCACTAGCAGTACTCTCAGTAATTTTCATCTTAAGAATGCAATACAGGGTGAGATGGATAAATTGTTGTTTAAATTATGCTAAAATGACAACACTGGCATATCATTTTAACAGATATATTTACCAAAATTACACAAAAATATCTTGAAATACTGAAGAGTAAATTTATTCTATAAAATCACCATTGACTTCAACCATGGCCTCCAGATGACTTCAGAATCTCCTGCAACTCTTTTGGATGGTCTCCTTGTTTAAGTTGATGAATGCTGTCATAATCCTTGCATTCAGTTCATCTTTGGTATTACAAGGAGTTTTGTTGGTCTCTCGCTCAACTGCGCCCCACATGTAATAATCTATAGGGTGGCAGTTTAGAAAGTTAGGTGGTAGATGTAAGGGTGATGTGGGTGCAGAAATTGTCTGATAGCCATGATTGGGTTCTCCTGCTTATGTGGCATGATGCAGTGTCCTGTTGCCAGATATAGGGTCTAGCCATTCTTCTAAACAGAGCATCAATACCTTCTCAAAGCACTCAATGTAGGTCTTTGTGTTGAGTCTGATACCCTGTGGGAAGATGAATGGAGGCATAATGTTGCCATCACTAATGATCACTCCAAACACCTTTGTAATCACCATTAGACTCATCCAACTCTTTCCAAATTCTCTGCACTGTCCTTAGATTGATATCAAACACTCTGAAATGAAAAACAGCACAATGATGCACTTCACTCCACCAAAAATTTTGAAATGGCATGCTGTACTACTTGGGATTCATGCCAAAAGCTTCAATACAAACATTTCAGTTTGTATTGCAGCTTTTGGCATGGATCCCAAGCAGTACAGCATGCCATTTCAAAATTTTTGGTGGAGTGAAATGCATCATTGTGCTCTTTTTCTCATAGACAGTGCCTAACTAACCCTACTATAGTGTACAGTCAACAAAATCAAAAACGAACAACAAACAATATGGAAATTAAAAATATAAAATGGAACAATTTACCCATCGCACTCTGTACTTATTAAAAGAGAAATTAACTTTATGGGAGTTTCCTACCAAACTATTTAAGATAGTATGGAAAGTTAACAGTTTGATTATATCATTATTTTCACTTCTAGTTGCATGAACTACACATTTTTGTTGTTGGAAGTCTTCAAGTGTTGTGTTTTTTTTATTTGATAAAGCTCTTTGGAATTTTGTAGGGCCCAATGAAGAATTGTCTCATAGGATTTATTCATTTGAACCTATTTTTTAATCACCGATCTAAGAAAAAAGTTGCATACAGATGATAGTTTTTAGACATTTCCAAATGAGCTGGATGCTATGCATGATATTCATATAAAAGTCAAGATGTGACAAAACTATTTAAGAACATATTTAAGTAGAACTTATTGATAAGTTATCAGGTCAATGTTTTAGTTTTATAGAATCTTATAGTGAAACAAGGATCTATTAAATCTTAACTAAATATCAATAGTGATATATGCTTCTAATTTAGGATACTAATGAGCATGAATAATTTAGCTTACTAAAAATTGAAACCAATACTTGTAGAGGGACTAAGTTAGGCATCATAGAAAAGGGGGAAAAAGTACAATGCTTTATTTCTGTCTATAACATGCATAGTAATTGGCCATGGTTAAGTATAATTGACAAAAATGCCCAACAAACATAATAGTTTTCAATAAACAATAAGAAAAGAAAAAAGAACAGGGCAAAATAATACTAAGCAAAAAACATCTTAAAATGAGATATTTTTGTATTTATTAAGTAAGAGATAAAATGTAAGTACCTACAGTGTATTTTCTTTTATTTTTCAGTCTCTCTCCAAGCACTTCATACTACTAAAAAGTTCAGATTTGGATTTGTCTTTGTGGTGGTTTATTGACGAAAACAAAATATGATGCTGTTGCAAGATAGTTTTTTTATTGTTAATGTTTATTTTTACCAAAATAAAAGCAAATACACTGTAGTTACTGAAATTTTATCATTTACTTTAAAAGAATATAAAAATATCTCATCGAATGCATTTTTTAAGAAGTGCAGGGTGGCCCCAAACTTTTGTCCTGTAGTGTATATATATAAGATAAAACTAGGTAAAGCAACAGTAATAAGACAAAAAGTTGGCAAAATAAGAATGCTGTTCACACACAAAAGGGATACAGTCAAGTGATTATAGCATTTTGACATCAAAGCAAGAAAGATCAAAAGTATGGTGCATGAGGGTGAGGAGTGGTTCATTTTATTGATTAGGAAGAAATTCCAGCCTACATTTGTACAATTTTTCTATAAATTTGGGGAGGGGATGTTTTTAGCAATCATTCCTATACAGAGTGATATAAATTTAAGAATTGGTTATATTAGTACCAACAGTGGGATTTAATAAAATTCTCTTTGATTTTCTTATTACTTCTGTAAGAAGAATTGTCAATGATTATTAATCTCTCATCAATATTTCTCCCTAGTTACTTTTTATTCAAAACTCTCTGATCATAATTCTGGAACTAATAGAAAACAGCACAAATTGGAAATTAAGAATAAGGTAAGATTTGAACTCCAATCTTTTTCTTCAGGGAGCCCTAGTGTAACAACTTATTCATTGGCTCTTGAATGATAATAATAATTATGAAAGTTTCCGCTAATAATAAAAATTTAAAGATAATATCTATATATTAATAAACTTGTACCAATGTATTATGTGCATCACGCTTGGCATTATAGATACAGAGTGGGAAACAGAGAGAGAGAGAGGGAGGGATGTAGAGTGACAAAAAGAGAGTGTGGCACAGAGAGGGATTGGTGGGGTCATCTTAGATGAAGGCAGTTATTTGTAGTGAGGGGTTAAATCATATTTTGTTACCTAATGATCTGTTGAGGAAAAATACATCCCCTGAACTCCATGTGACCTTTTGAAATTAAAATCTTTTTTTTAATAATTATAACCATTTTATAATATAATAAACATATATGATGTTCGTCTGATCAAAAATCCTATTAAACACAGACTGCGTTGAGCATCTGAGAGGGAAACAGAAAGAAAGAAGCACATTGAGAGTAAAACAGAAAGAAAGAGAAGGATGTAGAAATACAAAAAGAGAGTGTGATAAAGAGAAGAATTGGAGAGGGGTCATCTTAGATAAAGGCAGTTGTTTGTAGTGAGGGGTTAAATTATTTTTCATGACCTAATGATCTGTTGAGGACATTTCAGTATTTTTTTAAAAAAAAAACAGTCTATGTCACTTTTTTTATAACTATCTGGGAATAGTTATGGGTTGAAAAGTACAGAATACAATATGAAAAAAAATTATTAGTAATTCCATGTAATTTATATGGGTCCTGCTAGTTACTATTAGTGTTACTTCAAATATAACAGTACTAAATATTTGAAGAAAATAAGAAATAAGGTACTTAAATTTGATCTTTTGAAGGCCATTGGTTTTTGTAGCTCAAATGTTATAACAGTTGTCATTGTTAAGACAGGATACAGGGATTAAAGCAAAAATGGTCAAAAACTTATTCTTTATTTCTGATTCATAAAATGACTGAATAGTTGTGACAGAGAGCAACTATGTTTAAGATGAAAGAATTATTCATAAAAATTTAACAAGAACCAGAATTTAAATCCATTTATTTCAAATTTAAAATCCTAACAGAGTACTGGTTAAAAAAAAAAGAAGCTAAGTATCATTCATTTTTTATTGCAAGGCTTATGAGAACATAAAGGTTAGGTTAGGTTGGTTGGTTGATTTTACATGTCAGCTCTTGTAGGCTCATTTAATGTTGAATTTTATATGGGGTACCCAATGAGGATTGAATTCATTACTGAGTAGTAATGAAAATACAACAAACTGCAATCTCATCTCAATTTAAATTTTTTTTTTAAATTTAAATTTTTTTCTTCAATATATCAAGCTAATGTGATATTGAGATTGCCTCTGGTCTGTTTAAGTGAAAAGGAAGAATTAAAAACAGGCCCATTGCCAGAATGTCTGAAATTAATTTGGGGACAGAAGAGGGTAGTAAGAATTTGCACACTAAAATTAGCTCATTTTCACATAGTGGGGGCAAATGATTTTTGGGGGCTCAGGGGAATCTCTCATTAGCAATGTGTCTGATTAAAGATCAACCAAATACTGATAAATAACACTTATTTCTATATATATATAAGATCTCAAAGTAGAGCTAGATGGAATCCTTCTGGTCCTTTGTCGTCAATTTAGTATTGTAAAGTATTTTCAATGTCTGACTGGTGCACATCAACATGTCAAAGTCTGCAATGTTTTCACAACTGTACTTTTAGTCTTCCATAAATATCCCAATATTCTGTGTTTATATACAAAAACTTTTTAGATTTTCTTAAATTGCAAATTAGATATTTTAAATAAATGTGTAAAAAAAACAAAAAATCAACAACAATAAAAAAAAAAACATATCTCACCCACACCAAAAGATGCCCTCAAACAAACTACAACCGTTAAATAAAATAGACAAAAAAAAGCATAAACTAAAAACAAAACACTCAAATGAGAATATTTAACCATAAATTGTGACGGGAGGAAATTCATTATACTGGTACCTTTGCACTGCATTTCACATTTGCAGTTTCCACACCTTCAGGAGGAAAATTCCACATTTTATCAAAATGCATTCCACATTTTACTTCCCAGTCATTATTGTCTTTTTCTCCCCCTTCCCTGCCACCCAAAAAAAAAAAAAATAATTATTTATTTTGTATCAAATTTTGTTCACTTTCTTAATCAACCTTTGGCCTCAATCCCTTCTCTTTCCAAAACCTTACACATAAGCTCGCTCTTTCTCAACCTCCCCTAACCTTTCCTCTTGTATATCCATTTCTGTCTCCCTTAGAGATTATTCCTTAACAAATACTGTATAACTTCTTTCCCTTCTCGCCATTATTTGTGATTGTTAAATTGCTTGTAAAGAGAAAGCAGTTCAGAAGAACATCTCTCTTTTCTTCCCTAACAAGTCCATCTTGTCCTGCAAAATATTGCAGCCTTCATCATCATTTCATAAATCATCATCATCATCAAATTATTCATCATTATCTTGACAATCACTGCCTCATATTACAATAATCATCATAATTACCTTCAATTTCATCATTGCTATTAACATCAACTGCAATTTTAAATATCATCATCATTATTCATTGTTAACCGTTTTTATCACCATCACTTTTAACATCTTCATTTTCCAAAATTTACAATTCTCAGGAAGAAAGCAGGATGCTTTCTTTTGTTTTAGTAATTTAATGCTGGCTAATTTTTATTCACAATCTATGGTTGGTGGGTGAGGACATGCTGGGGTGAGATTTTTTTTTCTTTTTTTTATCAACAGCCATTGGAAAAATAACTAGAGGCAAAGTTCTGAAAGGACCTAGTTATTGCAACCCTTACCTTGTCCACTATTCTCCTGTTCTGCTTTTAAAATTATCACCAGTGCTAAAAACAAAAATCTTATTATCTTTTACCTCATTTAATGATCTCATTCCCTGTTATCATCATCATGAAGATTAAAACCATTTTAATTTGTTAATTATTATAATCACCAAGATAATGATTGCCTTTTATGCTATCACCTGTGTTAATATCTTCTTTAACTTTAACAGTACAATTTTATCTGTATGCGATAATATTTTGGTACATTTATTAGCTTATGTCTATTTGTACCATTGCCATGGCAACCAAGAGTAAAGCTAAGTGCAAGGTTCATAAACAAATGGAAAACTAATTATCTGATGGTAAAAATACAAAGTTTTAATCTCAGGAGAAAGGAAAATCTCTTATTTACCTGTAAGGAAAAAAGTACACTTCAATAAACTCATTAGTGAAACTTTTGAAAGAAGTGCCTTGAGCTTTCAAAGCAAATCCAAGCCCTTTTCACTTTTAAGCCGTTTCATACTGCCACAAAAGTCTTGCATTATTCACACTTGAATTCTCACAAAGTTGTCGATATTTGTATATTAATTGCAACACTTTGGTTTGATTTTTCTGAACTGCTATGTAATATCAATCTTTGTAATCAAAGAACCAGAGATCTGATTGATATATTTTCTACAGTTTATCAATGGTTTTCAGATTATTTAAAGCCAGGAAATATTTTTAGATTGTAAGAATTCTTTTTTGGGGGAGATAATAATGATTTAGTGATACAAGTCTTACTAATTAACCCACATCTGGGGGGAGAAGAGGTGGATTCATATCTTTCCTAAGAGTATTTATATAAATGAATATAACAAACCCAAATGGAAATTGGAACTCGGCAATTAAGAATTCCAAGCCATTATTCATTATACCACCCACACATCCAAGCTTACAGCACCTGGTATTTTCAAGCAGTCACCCATCTAGGTACTGACCAGACTCTGTGATGCTTAACTTTGGTGATTGTACAGGAACCTGTGTTTCAATGTGATGTGGCTGTAAGCCAAAGAACAGGAGAAAACGAAACAACAGACAATATCAGCAGCCCACCTTATGTCTTTCACACTGACAGCAGAGATAGGAAAAATACCCCTTCTCTCAAAAAATTCCAGACTTAAGTATTCTTTGTCCCAATGAAAGTTCAGATGTGATTAGCCAGTGACCAAGCATTACTATTTTCATGCATATCAGTACCACAATACTTGTGCAAATTTTGTCAACAGTGCCACCTGTATTGTCTCACTACCCTTTAATAACAACTAATATGAAAGAAGACAACTCTTGTTGACAAAGCTATCAATTGGTGAACAAACACTTCAAGGCAGAAACTGACAGTTACTGTTGCCCCACATGCACCCAAGTTGAAGTCTCTTCTATTCACTTGTTTGATTCATTTCTACACTCCTATATAACAGTGAATAATTTCCTCACTGATGAAGAGCAAACTAGAAGCAACAGAGATGTGGCTCTATAGGAGTATGCTGAGAATACCATGGAAATAGTATTTGAGAAACAAGGAAGTTTTAAGGAAAAAGGAAGCTTAACACTTGTACTTAGAATCAGAAAGTTTAAATTACTGGGACCCATAATGAGGAAGGAAGGTTTAGAGAATTTGACACTCACAGAACATAATAAAAACAAGAGGGTCAGAAGGAAACACTGAGTCGCCAGCCTAATGAGCTTGTATAAATGGATAGCAAAACATGGACAAGATGTGAGAGTTTGGGGATAAATATTATTGCTATGAAGGATAGGAGGGGATTCAAAGCTGGAACATATTTTGGATTGCAAGAATTTTTTTATTTTGAGTGAATATTTCATTAACAATGTTTTGGAGATCATTTTTCTGTAATACAAATTGTACTATTTAACCCACAGCTGGGGAGGAGAGCTAGAGTAATACCTTTCTCAAGGGTATTTTGCATGGAAGTGGATGCAACAAACTTAACTGGAATTTAAACTCAGCTCTCCGATTTCTCATTCCAACCCCACCCAGAATATCAACATTATAAATTCCATTTTATTACCAATTAGCACCTATTCATGCATAAAACTTTTTCATTTAATTATTTCAATACTAAAACTATATATGTTATAGATCTACCAAATAACAAAAACCACATCACTTGAAGTCATTCAATAGCAGCAACAAAAATGGGTAAGACATGTAACTTGAAAAGAAAATAGTGATATAATCAACTGTCAACATTTCACACTACTAAAAACAAAAGGTTTATAAGTAAACTCCCATTTATAACAGTGGATTTGAGAAGTCTAATTTCCAGAAAAAAAAAACTGTTTCATTAAAAAGATTTTGTAAATTTCAGTTTCAATGTAATTCTCTTTATTAAAAATCTTTCAAAAATAAATTATACTTTTCTGAAACTTTAATTTTTGAAGATTAAGTGATTTAAAGTTTAATTAATCTGACTTGAAACAAATATTACTTAGTTTTAGTTTAAAATATCACAGAAAAACAATTTTAACATGGAAGTGGATGTTTTTATAAGGGTTGACAACTCTCTCGATAGAAAAACAATTGCCAAACATAAATCTAAGAGGGGACATAACTATCACTATTACTTGATGAATATAAAATGAACATCATTTTATATAATTTATATTTTTAACTGCCCAGTAATCTTAAAAATTTAAGAAAATATTCTAAGCAACCTAATATTTTATTTAATTTTAGGTATTTTGGTTTTATAGTCTAACTTACAAACATGCTTATTGAGGAAATGTTAGAAAATCAGCAACAAATTTTAAATTTACTCTAGTTACTGCTCTTATTTTCTGATAATATCACATCTGGACATTTGTATTTACAAAAATCAACATTTCTTACACACATAAAATAAATTCAAAATTCTTTTTAAAATATTGTGGGTCCTTAAATTGTTGTGATCATTTCCATTTATGATTAATACAGTCTTAATTTAATGACAATATCACTTGAATGCTACAAATTTAAGGATTTAAAAGTTTATAAATTATTCTAATTAAAATTTTAAAAAATGAAAGTAATTCTTGTAAAAATTCCTTATTCATAAAAAAAAATGTTTTAAGAAAATAGTGTTCATAATATATTTTAGACATAAAAGCAATTAAAAGCATTCCTAATTAAATAATGTCTTAGTTTTATTGCATGTTTTATTTTATGATTCAGAGCAGATTTTATGTAGCTGGTGTTCTGCATGACAAAAAAAAATTTAATGATGTAAATTCTCCAAAAACTTGTCCTTATAACTAATATAAACCTTATGCACTATGAAAATGAATTTCTGGAAATCTCATAAAATTAAATAAGTGGGGTGTTAACAGATATAATAAAAAAATAAAATAAAATAAAATGTTTTACAAAGATTTTCTAAAAAGTAAACATTTCAAACAATTTCATTCCTTTATAAGTACTGGAAGATTCATTTAAATCTGACAATTATTTAATTTTTCCAAGAATTTCCAACAGTGAGTTTTATACTGTAAAAGATGCTAAAATTTCCCCACACTAATTTATAGTACAACATTGACACTGAAGAAACAGGATTTTTAACCAAATTTTCAAAGGTTCTACAAAGGATAAAAAAAAATAATTTTATATCAAAAAATCCTTTGATCTTTCCTCTTCATAATAATAAAGATTTTGACAATAAAAGATTTTGCCATTTTAGGGGCATATTTTTTTTTTTATTATGTATGGTCATTTTAGTGAATTTTTTGAGATACCTATATATACCACAATCACAAACAAATAGCTAAATCAATTATCACAACTCACATGAACACTTTCAACAGCAGCAACAAGAAGAATGGGTAGCATGTGCAACAAGAAGATAAAATAATAATATAATCAAGCTGTTAACTTTCTACCAAAAACAAAACGTTTTTAAGGAAACTACCATTATTAAAAACAGCTGCATTTAGTGTACTTGAGAAGTACAATTCCCTGAAAAACTGTTAAAAAAATTTAAATAAAAATAAAATTTAAAAAAAAAAAAAAAATAAAAATAAAATAAAAAAAGAAGAAAGATTTATTAATTTCAACTGACAATAAAACCAACTGTTTGGTGAATGCATGCTAAATGTTTCCTGTTTGGAAACAGCTAATTTTACCATTGCTTTTATATATAACAAAAAAAAAAAAGAAAAAAAAAAGATTTGTCTATATTTCTGTGATGTATTGTAACTATTTACATTGTTAAGTGTGTTCTTATCTTCATTGTCATATTCATAATGTTTTGACTGTTGTACGCTCCAGCCTTCTTCAAGTGATATATGATCTATAAAGGCATACAAATATGCCCACAGCAGTTGAAGTATTAAAATATACTGTTTTGTTGTAATTTTGTACTTTTTGAAGTACTCTTGTTTTTTATACAGAACTTTAAAGTAAAGTTCATTTTATGTACACATCTAAGGATAATCTGTGACTCAAAAATATCAATAATTACTACTCATCTTTGTTGTAATATTCAAAGCATTTCAGGCTTACAGTCAAATCACATTGAAACAATGTTCCTCATACAATCACCAACGTTAAGCAATATCGAACCTGATCAGCACCTAGATGAGTGACCCCTTAGGAATGTCAAATTCTGTAAGCTTTAATGTGCAGGTGGTGTAATGGATAATGGCTCAAAATTGGAGAGCCAAGTTCGAATTCTAAGGTCTATTCACTTATGTGCAAATACCTTGGGAAAGATATGAATCCACCTATTCTCCCTCTCGCTAAGGGTTAATTAGTAGGACTTGTATCTGTAAATAATTATTATTAAAAAAAAAATATTAATAAAAAAATTCTTACAATCTAAAAATATTTTCTGGCTTTAAATAACCTACAAAAGGTTGGTAAACTGTAGAAAACAAATCAATCAATCACAGAATTTCAGCTGTTGTACCCTCTGGCTTTTTTCTGATGTCCGTCATTGTAACCTTCCTGGATTTTTTTTATCTGAAAGTTGTTCTCATTCAACTTTCCATGCTTAGGGGATAAAAAAGAGAAAAGAAAATCAATAAATATAAGCAGTAAATTGCTTATATCCCCTGAAGAGTAGATGTACAGGTCCACCTACATTGCTAAGGTCCTGAAGAGACGTGGCACATAGAAGAAGATGCCTAAAGATGATAGACACCTGAAGAAGGCTCATGTGTACAATGACTGAAACGTAAGTATAGCAACTAAGATGAGTATACCGGTTTGAATAGTAAATTCTTAATTCTTGAATTTTAAAGTTAAAATCAAGAAGTGTCATTTTCCAGCAGTTCTAATAAAGGAATTGCAACTTTAAAATGAAATGCTGTTGATCCCAATTATTATACATTCAAAGATTTTCTTTATTTTTCATTTCATTTAATTCTGATATAAAAAAAACATTGAATCTGATAAATATTTGTGTGATATGTGATCATCAATCAACAAAACCAATCAAACTTAGAAAAACCTTATAACTAACTTTACTAGAATAACATTAAAAAAATATGTTAAAAGAAAGAAAAAATTAGCAAACACATTTTTTGTCTTGTTTTTGCCAACCACAAAATTGCTGTTTATGCTATCTATGAGTTTGTTGTATGTGCCATGTGTAACATTCCTAATCAGAAAAGAATATTTACCAGTCACCTCCACTCTTCTATACCTGGCCACCAGAAGGATCCTTCGGTAATGATATGGAAGCAATATCATGTCAGTTATACACACACCGATTCCCTCCCAGAAAGCCATTAAGTAAAAAAAAAAAAAAAAAAAGAATCAAGAAGAAAACACAATGGTAAGAGAGACAAATGACATCAAAATGAAAAGTAAATAAATTAAAGAGAAAAAAAGAATTGCCTTAGGTTAGTAGACCTGGTCACATGACCACCAATCTTCTACAATTAATGTCTTTGCATCTGATGCTGAAGCCAACCATGAAAAACAGAGGGAATTGAAAGCAATAGACATATCTGTTAGAGAAGCAAGTTCTATCAGCAGATGTTCAAGTGTCATGCCTGTGAAAGACAACCTCTTCAGTAGTGTCTTTGCAATGTTCAAATTATGGCCCTTCATTTTTTAACTGCTTCAGACAATCTTTATATCTGTCCTTTGTCATGGGCATGGTAATTTCCTGTGTGCTACAAACACCAGAAATATTCGAAAATGGTTAGTTCCAATCAAACTTAGCTTTGTCCATAGTTTTGGCAGATCCTTAAAATTTACAAAAAAGAATACAAAATAAATGAAAATTCTATACAATGCCAGAAAACCTGACTGACCAATTCTATTGCCAGTGATAGCAATGAAAGGTAAAATGAGAAAACTCTTCAAGCAGAGAAGTATTTTCAATTAATACCAGAGGAAAAAAAACTTAAATGCTAACAATAAAAACAAACTGGAATGAGATTTTTCCTCTTGATATTTATATGTTGTTTATTTCTACATCCATGGGAATTTCAATAGAACACCATGAAAAAATATCCCGTCATCAATTTGGAAAAAAAAAATAAGAAAAAGAAAAAAAAAAGGAGAAAAA
>CAHIKZ030003135.1:0-22500 GCA_903632075.3 Acanthosepion pharaonis
ATATAAAATTATTTGTGTCTAATTTAGAGAACTGGATAAATTTTACTTTCAAATGTTGTTTAAACTGTAATACAAAAAATAAAGTTTTCTTTATAGACTCAAGCATAACCTGACCAATATATAACGATAAGTTCAAGTATAAACTCAACCACTGCTTATATATAGACTCAAGTATAAATCCGACCAAATTTTGATTACAGTCTCAAGTATAAACCAGGCAAAGTTTTACCTATAGACTCAAGTATAATCTTGATCATTATTATCTATATATTCAATAGTAATAAAGAAACTCAGCATTAAATAACCTATCAAGGTTGATATGTCGTAAAATGAACGCAATGCACTTAAATATTCACCATACATTAATTTTCCATTAATATAGTTGGTCTAAAACTATATAAGAGCTGGAAACTCTAGTGGCACAAAAATGCATATATTTCAACTAATATAATGTGGTAATATTTGAGCCATTGTTTATCTGCCATCAACCAGAAACCTTTGGCAAGATAAGATGTCGTATAAGTCAATTACAGATCAAAGATAATCTGACCTTACTTCCCACTTTAGCATAAAGAGCCACTTTTATACAATCAACAGAAATTGAACTATTTTCTGGCTTAAAAATAAAAGAAAAAATATTATATTGACTCAGCTCGACTTATAATTGAAAAGATAATTTTTTTAAGGCTATTTGCTCATAAATCACACAATTATTTCAAAATTTCGTCCACGAAAACTTCGTCATCGGTCTCTTTGCTTTTCTCTCCTTCAACCAGAGGTACAAAAAACACTGAGGAAAAGAAAGAGGAATATTTTCTACATGTATAAACAGAGGATGGTATGTCCTTATATAAAATAATATTCCATACGCAGAGACAAATAGGGACATATAGACATATATGCTTAAAATTTTAAAGTATATATATATATATATATATATATATATATTAAAAAGAAGAGGGGTGCCGCAAACGTTTTTGGTTGTAATGTGGATTTATTGAGAAAAAATATTATACTTTGTTTTACATAATTTCACGACACGTGTTTCTGGTCTGGTCTCGCAACCGTCTTCAGGTGAAAGTGGAGATTTTTACATATTATTAAAAATAATTAATTTTTCTTCATGTTCAATGTGGAATATTCTCGATATTACAACCAAAAACGTTTTGGCACCTTTCTTTTCTTTATAAATACTTTTCTCTCGTTGGAACCACTACAACATATTTTTTATATATATATATATATATATATATATAGAGAGAGAGAGAGAGACAAACAGATAGGCATTATAGGAAAACAAATTGAGATATATATATTATATACATAGATACACACATACACACACATATATATGTGTGTATATATATATATATAAAGAGAGAGAGAGGTAGATAGGCATAGGAAAACGAATTGATATATATATATAGAGAGAGACAAACAGAGAGAGAGATATTTAAGACATTTTTATGCTTATACGTTCTTTTTTATAGATACAAATATTTAAGTAAATGCTCTGTTTTATAATAAACAGTATTAACAACATTTACCGTCCTGAATGTAGTGAGAAATTTTCATAGAAAACAATTGTCCTCCGACAGGAATCGAACCTGTATCCTACACGGAACCGTCATATAGCCTGAAATGCTTTTACATAATTTAGTCACAGATAATTTTGGGCAAAAGGTCATGGATTTTGTAGTTTAAAAAGTTAAAAAAACGCTCCTCTGTGGTTCAATCGTAAAGCACGTCAAGCTATATAACGGTTCTGTGAAGCATACAGGTTCGATTCCTGTCGGGGGACGTATATTTCTATGAAAATTTTTTGGACATTCATAAAAAATGTCTTAAAATATTTGTCGGACTTTGTCCATTTCATAATATATATAGATATTATAGAAATAAATTGATATATATCGAGAGACAGTGAACGAGAAATAAACAATTTGAGATAAATATATATATATATATATATATATATATATATATATATATATATATATATATGGGGAGAGTGACAGAAACAAACTGATATATATATATAAAGAGAGATAGATAAATAGATATAACAGAAACAATTTGATATATATATATATATATATAGAGAGAGAGAGAGAGATTATAGGAAACAAATGGTTATAGATAGAGAGATTGACAATACAAAAACAAATTTTTCTAAGCGGATTATTTCTTGGAAAATGTTTTTTAATTAAAGCAAGAAATTTATGTCCTAACTTACGACTAACTTAAGTGGTGGGGGTTACCAAAGAATTTTTCTATAGCTACTATTCTTTAAAGCTTTATTACAAAAATTATTGTGTTCATAGAATATTCCTTCATTTGAAGAATTTATACTTATTCATTTTTCTATGGATGAATGTACATGCTTTAGTATCGATAGGGGGTGATTTGACTTCGGGAGGTATTAGGTTTTTTATAAGGTTGGTATATATTTTTCATTAACTCTAATGTTATATAGATAAAGGTTATTATTTTAATTTTGTATTAATACTAACTTTCAACTTTAGGCATTTAATTTTCTATGTATTAGTTTTCTAATCTTATCAGTTTTGAAGTTTGTAGATTTCCTCACAACCATAAGGCCATCGATCCTATACAGTCCAATATCTTCAATATTAATTTCATGGTGCGCACTAAGAATATATATATAATAAATAGACCAAAAAGATCGGAAGATTCGGCAGAATCCAATGAACACATTGTAATATTAAACATTTTTAAATGAATTTTTTTACCCACTGTTCCATATTATGAATGAGAACACATTTTATACATTCAAAATTATGTTGCTTTCCTCAATATACAGGTCAGAGTATACAGTAGCAAAATGTATAGCAACCGTAAAAAATTCCCTTCAATTTAACAGGTAATATTCTTCGATGCTGAACTGGATTAGGTTACAATTGGATTTATCCTTAATGTTTGAAAACCAGTTGGTGACTTATCTGGTGTCAATCCCAGGGAATCCTTAATTTGTTTGTTAAGTCTTAACACACACATATATATAGATGTTTCTAGTGTATATTTTTTTAAGATAAGTATTTTCGAAGATCCATGTCTTCATCAGGTTGTAATTTTTTCCTAAAAAAAGTCAAGTTTTATTGAAGACTAAATGATTGTTTTAGACCGAAAGATGTTTTTTAAGAATGTACTGTTTTATTTTTTAACAAATCTTGGAATTCCTTAAAAAAAATTTTATAAATATATTTAATTGAACTATAACTTAGTTAATGTCATGTTGGCTTGAAAACGTTTTGTAAAAAAAAAAACTGGGTTCAAATGTCATGGATTTTACCATATTACAAAATTCATATCAAAATTGTCACTTGAAATTTTGAACTTCAGAGTTGCCACTCGCTCGTTCCGTATATATAGATGTACGGGTATGTAAATATATGTAGACGTATGTGTATGAATGTATGTATGTATGTATGTATGTATGTATGTATACATGTATATATGCATACATACATACATGTATGTATACATGTATATATGCATACATACATACATGTATGTATACATATATGTATATATACAAACATACATATATGTATACATATATGTATATATACAAACATACATATATATATACATACATACATAGATACATACATGTATGTATACATACATACATACATGTATGTATACATACATGAGGACACAGCACAGTGAATAAATAAAGTTAGATCCATAACAGGAATTTTAATGTAAAATTCACTATAGTAAGTTAAGGCAGTGGAGAATTTTCAGAGGGAAATTAATATTATAACTGATAACTGACATCCATCAAATATGGCACGTGGAACTAGAACAGTCTTTTTAGTGAGCGAAATAAAGGTATAGTTCGACATTTCCAACCACCTGAAGAACGCCTAAGTGTACAATTTTAAAATCGTTGTGATAAATATGGCGACAAAGATGAGGACAATAGTCTGAATAATGTATAAATATATATATATTTATGTATGTATGTATATGCATATATATATATATATATATAAATTGTGTGTGTGTGCAGGACTTTGGTAGAGCGAATCAATCACTGTGTGTTTATCTAAAAATACATATAAAATTCACCTTCTTCCCTCCCGTTCACCAAAGGCTTGTCGGTAAAACCTCCGACCGATGATAATTCAGCCGGGTTTCGATCCTATATAGAGGCAACCGGACATCTAGCCACCCCGACATAGCCACATGACCTGCGTGTTACAGCGTAACAGTCTGTCTGTGGATGACAATATATATATATATTATATTATGTATATATTATATTATATTATGTATATATTATATTATATTATATTATATTATATTATATTATGTATGTATATATATATATATATATATATTATATATATATATATATATAATTTTACATGCGTCAGTGCGTAGTTGAAACGCTCAATATCAGCTATAGGGCTAAATATTCAATATTGATTATGCATTTTGACCCTGCACCATCAGAGAAACTTTTTTACAGATTTTAACCCCCCACACACAAACAAATGTGGACAAGCACTTACACTCCTATTGGTCTCGAATTTTCACCACGACTTCAAAAATTAAGCTGCGTTCTGTTTACTTTGGTTATATGATTATGATTTTTTTCCAAGCACTAACTCTTTCTGTATTATTGATGATTGTGATTATACTGATAGTGATAATAGCTTTGATATTAATTATTATTAATACAGAAACTCATATCCATACAACTGTATATATATATATATATAAATATATATATATATATATATACACTTGCTTATATATATATATATATCTATGAGTGAGATCGATAGATACATAAATAAACAGACATCATAGAAAAACATATATATATATATTCAGAGAGAGATATGTAGACATTATATGAAAAAATGATATATATGTATGTACATATATATAGACAAACAGAAATATATAAATATATATATAGAGAGAGAGAGAAAACTTTGAAAATTATGTATAAGCGCATCAATAAGCCAGAAGTTTAATGAAGAAGACTTTTTATTTTACCCAAATATTTTTTCAACACAATCTTCTTTATCAACGTTTGTCACTCGTAATCAACATTAATGAAGCATAATTCAAATATTATATAGTAAAACTCTCTCTCTCTCTCTCTATATATATATATATATAATCATGCAATCGATTTATTGATCCATCCATATCAAACACACATACACGACGAAGAAATAAAAATAATGTCGGATTATATTTAAGTTGAAAAAGACGTTGCATCCCACTCTTTAAACAAGACCAGCACGTACCCAAAATGAAGAACCAGCATCGTTGGATTCAGTCAAGCTGTAGGTGTTACATCAGTTTTTTTCCTTCTCCTAGTTGTATACCTTAACAACGGTTCAGAGGTCCAAGTGAGCTTACGTCGCGCCTGGACACCAATCCAGTTATTTCAATATCCCTGCACCTGTACTAGATGTCCGCTGATCCCACGAATAGATTTTGCTTTTAATCCTGACTCCTCGGCAGTTAGTAATCCTTTACATAGTACCAGTGTTAGGCATAGAGTGACATAATAGCTGGCCACTCGTATTCGATTGCAGACTCTCGCTCAAGCACATTTGTGTTTGTTCTACACCGACAGAGTCAACCTGTGATTCATACTGCAACTATGCTGAGCAGACCTTTGTTACAGTTTCTGGGAGAGAATGCTCAACAATCTAAACAACACCAGCACACTCAAACCCCCGGTCACACTCGTGTGTTCCGTCTACCCAATTTCATTCACAAGGCTTGGGCCAGCTTGTGGTATGGTTTTCAAGCACTTTCCAAAAGTTCTGCACGCTGGAATCGTGCCCCCTACTGACCGATAACATCAGGAAATGTTCTTCATGACCATAGTGATATTCGAACCCAGATCTCATGGTCAGAAAACGAACGTTCAAACCACTTAACCACGCGCCCAAATACATACATGTATACACACGCACGCACGCTCGTTTGGTGTACAGAAAAAGATACATTCAAAGTAACATATAGGTTGTTTAATATTATAACAGACGCTTAAATTTTTTCAAACCGACCGGACATATGTGACCGGTCGAATATTATATGCATTCAATTTCCGTTCAAACCTAATTTTCTTTTTATTAAAAATCCGTTTACCATTTAGACAGCGTATAACCCAAACAGACTATATGGAGGTGAGTTTATATAAACAGCTCAAAAATTAAATTTAAAATTGATTTACCTTAAAAACATAAAGACATAATTTCAGTTTGCCATGTATTAAGCGATGCATTTATATAAAAAAAAAAATATTGGTTTGATTTTCAGAAGTCATTCACACAAACGAATAGCTTTGTTTTCCTTGCTGCAGCACGGAGACATTGAAACATTCAGTGTTTATTCTAATCGACTTCCGTGTTTACCAGTATAAGTCCTCGCTTCTTTCCGGTTCAGGCGTCCATAGTTTTGGCAGGAAACATCCTAGCCTGTTTTCCAAGTGGAGCGCGCATAATATATTTAAATATGCATATGTAAATATTCCAGCATATGAATAGATAAAAAGCCTTTTATATAAATAGAGATTGAAAGAAAAAAAAGAAAAATGTTTTTTAGAAAATTACCGATGGTGTCGGGTGTGAAAAGACTCTAGTAATAATAAACTAACCTACTTGTCATCTCTCATTATAGTTTCTTTACTTCATATGTGCCTAAAGAATTAGAGCAGCATCAAGGAGATTGGCAGTTTGAATTTGTTTGTCTGCTTCTCATCACACATCGATACACGTGGGACGGAGGAGGAAGGAGATTTTTTTCTTTTTTTTCAAATGTTTTACTCTTAAAGTAAGAAGGAACAACACTAAAACCTACTGCTAGTCCTTTCTTGTTGGTAATCTTGCCGTTTGTCAACAGTCATTATATCGATAAACGTTCTGTCTCTGATATTGAGCACTCCTCCCCATAAATATAGCAAGTTATATATAGATATTTTTTGTTAATTGCTATATTTGTAGGGGAATGTATCTGAGTAAGGTGATAGTAAGTTTTTTGCTTCCCAGAGCGTTGATATATATATATATATATATATATATATATATATATATATATACAGTGCTGTTCGATAAAAGTGACTCACCTTATCCTTTGAATTCAGCTCAACTTTCGTTTCATCTGAAAAGAGAACATTCTTCCAGTCTTCTACGGTAAAATGTTTGTAATAGTGAGCCCATTCAAGTCTCTTGGCTTTGTTGGCTTTGCTTATTAACAGCTTAAACCTTCGTGTACAAGATTTGTAGCCTTGTTCTGACGGACTGTTGATGTAACACCTACAGCTTGACTGAATCCAATGATGCTGGTTCTAACACCTTGCTCTTCGCTTTGACTGGCTGCAATTTCTTGGCTAGTTATAGTCCTATTCTTCGCAACTTCTCTTTTGATTACCCTGCCAGTTCTATCATCAATCTTTTTCTTTCTTGGAGCAGGAGTGGCATCATTATGTGCCCTAAGCACTCGAGTGACAGTTGATTGTGAGGTTATAGCAATTTCCCTCGTAGACTTGTCTGCTTTTGAGAGGGCAATAATAGATGCCTTAAGTGGTTCTGATGCGTGTTTGTACCCTTTCATCTGGTTAATGACTTGAGTGGATATTTCAAGCTGTTTTTATACTGTATGAGGCTTTCTGGAATATTCTGGAATACACTAGATTTAATTTAAGCTGTTCTAGAATTCTCTAGAATATTGTTCTGTGTGTATTGTAAAATAGTTGTAAAATAGTTTTCAATATTTTGTCAAAGGCTCCTTAAATTTACCAGTTTAATCATTAGAATGCGATATCTGAGTCACTTTTTTTGCACAGTTTTTTTTCCTGAATCTCATTTATATCCAAATTTATAATTATCAATAGAATACCTTAGGGTGAATAAACTTTTTTCCTAGGTGGTCGGGAAGGGGTCTTTATATTAGTAAGATTAAAAATTATTTTAACCCCCAAAACAATAGACAAAAATATTTTTAGTAAAAAAAAATCAGGTGAGTCACTTTTATCGAACAACACTATATATATATATATATATATGTGTGTGTGTGTGTGTGTGTGAACATTGAAGTTCAATGTTCACTTTTATATTTACACACGCTCTATCTCTGATATTGGGCACTTTATCCCATAAATATAGCACACCTTAAGAGTATATTTCTTCATATATATATATATATATATATATATATATATATAAGTCTAGGCATAAGAATCAACACTGCATGGTAACTGTCAGTTCCACGCTTCAATGCGATCTCCAGACCAAGTCTTGAGACATGAAACCATACAATATTAACTCTCATACCCACGCTATATCTCGCACATATACACTATATATATATTTCACCCCAAGCAAGGCAATAAAGTCACTCAGATGCAAAAGGTCATTAAGTGTTACAGAATATGAAAAAATCACTATTAAGGAGAGAGAACAATAAAAGTACAAGAATTAAGAAGACAGAAGATAACGATTGATATTGCATTTAAATCAAAGTTGACTGGGAAGCAAGGAGCTTACTTGTATTTGCTTTTTCTTATGTTTGCATCTAGCCATTTCAAGTGTAGAATGATGGGACCTTGCCGCCAATCTAGTACTGCGTTTAAATTCATAAAGTCTAGGAACCATAGAAGAAAGTTCATCTAAACAATTACTACAAATACTACTATCAAGAATCTCTAAATATATAGCAAATTTTGCGTACGATATAATGTGGCTGTGAATATATTACAAAACTGGATACGTTGATACGTTATATATATATATATATATATATATATATATATATATATATATATATATATATATAATATTTTTACTCCATTGCATAATGCTACAATATGCAAAAAAAAAAAACAATGAGAAAACTTTGTTATAAATGAAGTTATGTGTTACTTATAAAATTTCGAGGCGAAAAAAGTATTCGTACAAAATATTGTTTTAATAACAAAAGCTTAAATTACCTTTATTTACATAATTCTTTGTAGGATTTTTTTAGATTCATCCATTTATCTTATTACCGGAAAAATCTAGAACATTCCACAATTCATTTCTTATATAAGATTATCTCTGCACACAAACCATACACAATAATTATCATCATGGGAAATGCAAAGAACTATCAAATTCGCAAAAAGAATTAATCATCAAACATTGGAAGGAAGGCAAAAGCTATGGGAAAATAGAAGATATCCTAAATATAATATTTACTACTATTAGTTCCGTTTCCTAAGTATAAAATGGTGAAAACTGTTGAGAACAAATTGAAATCTGGTGCACCAGGCAAGATTTCTTCCAGATCAATGAGAAGAATTCAGCGCAAAATTCAAAAATATCCAATGACTACTCGAAGAGAAATACAGGAAGAATTAAAACCATCAGGTGTTTTTGTTGCGAAGCGAACAATAAGCCATAAACTTCATAGAAGTTAACTAAGATTGCGTTCTTCAAGAATAACTCCACTACTATTGAAAAAACATGGACATGCTCGGTTAAAATTTGTTCGTGAGCATAAGAATAAAACTGAATCATTTTGGGAAAGTGTTTTATGGACAGATGAAGCAAATTTGGGCGTAATTAAAGGATTCACATTTGAAGAAACGACAATTCCAACGGTGAAATTTGGTGGTGGGAATACCATGGTTTGTGAATTTTTTTTTTTCTGCTAAAGGTACGGGTAATTTAAAGATAATAGATGGTAGAATGAATTGAAAAATATACCAAGATATATGAATGGGTTTTGCAACAAGATAATGACCCTAAATATACAGATAAATCTACGAAAAAATGATTTATTGAAAACAATGTCAATAAACTCGTATGGGCATCACAGTCTCCAAACTTGAATCCAATAGAGAATTTGTGGCGTTTATTAAAAATTCAAAATATGTAAAAGAGCCCCGAAAAACAGAGTAAAATACCAACGGAAATTTGCAAATCATTAATTAAAATCTACAGAAAAAGACCGATTGCTTTTGAATTGAGTAAGGGATATACTACAAAGTATTAAATAGATAATACAATTTTGTACGAATACTTTTTCACCTTCAATTTGTATTTTTTTTTTTCATATTGCAGAATTGTGCCGTAGTATACAAATATTGTATGGATTATAAAATTCTTTTATCAAATCTATGTTAAATAAAAAAAAATTCATGGTGTACGAATATTTCTTTCCCCACTATATATATATATATAAACATTCACAGACAGTATTGTTTCGTAGCTCCTTAGTGTGAATGCCTCAAGCCCGGATCGAAACCCAACCGATTTGGTGTCAGTCAGAGTTTCTAACACTGAGCTATCTTCATTCGACAGAGAGAAACGGCTAAATCTAGCGTATTGTTTTTACGAATGTAAACACATGTTAATCAGCATTCTACTGGAGAGCTTTGCATTAACGCAGATGGTTATGTGGCGTCTGCTAGGAGTTCTGTAAACTATTCAATGCGAATAAGTGGAGGCTATATTATCTAAAGTTCAGTGCTATCCACGGTTTCACGCATCCGCTAAGAGGTTTGGGATATATCCCACGTGGTCTAGTGGTAGATATATTGTGAATGGAGTTCGGTACAATCCGCAGTTTTAGATACTCGCATGGAGTTTTCGAAAATGTCTCCCGTGGAAAAAAAAAAAGGAGATTTACTTAATATTGATCGATTAACTGGTTGAAAAATATTTGTAAACAGATTGAGATGCTATGCTTCTAAAGCTGATAGCGATTGAATTAAAACAAATTATTTACGGATCTGGAGTTTGCTGTTTTCACTATCACGCTGGTGTCCTTGGAAATGACATTAATGCAGCTTTTTGTGATCCCTGTCGCACTGAAAAGAAAGTTCAAATGCAGACACCAGGTTTTTACGGGATTAAATAACAATACTGAATGAAGGGCAAATTAAAAGAACATATAAACATATAAAACAAAAGGTAGAAGTCATAATATATCTTTAATGTTATCACATAATTAAAACCTGTTTACGCAGATATTTCAAATTCGAAACCTTTCATATTTACTCATTGCTTACAGTTTTTCTTTTTCTTTTCCTTTTTTTTTTCGAGATCAAAGTGTTGTATCATAATTGTTTTTCAGTAAAAACAATTATGTATTCTTGATATTTTCCAAACTCAGAACCAGATTTCCTTTAATCGAAATCAAAAGCAATAATGTGGAATGTTGCAAATAGGAAAATAAAAACGAAACGAATAAAAAGATGCGAAAGAAAAAAATAATTCAACCAAAAGAAAATCTTTGAAGCAGAAAAATATTTTGAACAAAAAGGTGCAAAGAGACACTTGGAAAGCAATGGAAGAAATTTTGGAAGGAAAAGAAAGAGAGAATTTGTTAGAAAAACAGAAATATTTGGAAGGAAAATTTGTAAAATGTATAAAAAGAAGAAATAACTAACCGTGAATTGTAAATAGACAGAATGTATGGTTGTTAGCATGACGGGTAACCCAAGAGGTGGGGCTACAAAATAGAGACGTCAGATTCATGCAAGTACATAAATTTAACCATCTGGAAAGTGTTTCTTTTCAAAGACGATGGAAAATGTGACACCAAAATTCGAAGGCGCAATAGTGAAAGATGCCTTCTAAAAGCTAGACAAGGTATTAAGAAACAGTAATATTTCATTAGAAACAAGGATATGAGGGCGGAACTGTTATATAATATGAATCCTCCTATATTTCAGTGAATGCTGGACAATCTCTTCTGATGTAGAGGAAACTTGAGACAACACAAATTTAGTTCTAGAGAAGGATACTGAGAATACCATAAATTAAATATGTAAGCATCGATGAAGAAAATAAGAATAACGAGGACATTTTTAATTAGAAGAATGAGATAGTTGAAATTTCAAAGACACAAAATGAGGAAAAAGGCTAGGGGAATATGACAGACATAGAACATACTGAACGCAAGAATGGCAGATGAAAACATCGAGTAACCTACCTAATAAGCTTGTGTAAATAAATGGCCGAACAGGGACTTGCAGGAACGGTAGAGGAGCAGATAAGAAGGTAGAAACTTTAAAAAGTAGAATATAGAAAAAAAAGTGGGAAATATTTAGACAGTAATTATTTGAAGGAAAAAGTAAGATATTAGAATGAAAGACAAAATGACAGAAATTATTTGAAAGAATGGGCCAAAGAAAGGAACTATTGAAAAGAATGAGCCAAAGAAAGGAACTATTGAAAAGAATGGGCCAAAGAAAGGAACTATTGAAAAGAATGAGCCAAAGAAAGGAACTATTGAAAAGAATGGGCCAAAGAAAGGAACTATTGAAAAGAATGAGCCAAAGAAAGGAACTATTGAAAAGAATGAGCCAAAGAAAGGAACTATTGAAAAGAATGAGCCAAAGAAAGGAACTATTGAAAAGAATGAGCCAAAGAAAGGAACTATTGAAAAGAATGGGCCAAAGAAAGGAACTATTGAAAAGAATGAGCCAAAGAAAGGTAGTTCTGAGGGGAAACGGCACATAAAGAAGAATCAAGTCCAAAATGGAACGACGGACATTAATGGTTTAAATTCATATCCTACGTGCCATTATTTATACTTAGGTAACCTTTCATCAGCTATAAACTAATGTCTGAATGATCTGAAATGAACAGTCAAAGATAACAGTGAAACTGACACATGAAATAAACTTATCAACAAGGACCTGCAATAAAAGGAAAGATGTAGTTATGATTACTACTGGGGTGGAAAATTATATATGGCAATGTGGCGTGACAATTCTGTTGTTACAAGTGCCAGCAATTGGCAAATTCACAAGGCTCTTCATAAAACGGCGTAGGAATGGGGGAGAAAAAGAAATAATACCGTTGCATTTAATCAACTCGTATAATAAAGAAATACGGGGTGTTGACCCAATGGATAGCAAAGTTATAGCATTCGAATATTCGTAGCTAATGTGGTCTTAGTCATTTTTCATCAACTTTATCAATGTCTCCCTAGTTGCAGCACGGAGCATACCCAACCAAAACATTAAAATATATTTACTCATTCAACTCATATGCTTCTGTTTTCATATATCTAAACTATAATTATAAACTATAACTTTTAAAACGGAAAATTTCAGTGAAATATATTGGAAACTTGACAAGTTTTCATCTGAAATCATGAAAATACGAATTTTAGACAAAATAGTTACAACACATGGAAAGAAAGATGGCGTCGGTTGAAACCAACGCCAGGAGAATATGACTGAAATAAACTTACAGTAAAAATTGTAATTCGTGTCTCTAGAAAAAAAAAACATTGAAAATACATTCTTAACGTAAAATAGTAACGGATTTCTACTTTAAACCCGTTTTTAATTCATTCTTATAATCTGTATTCCTTGCATTTAAATAGATGCCTTCGTTTTTAATATATCTAAACTATACTAATAAACTAATTTGGAAGAGTGAAAAATTAATTGAAATATGTTGGAAATTTTCAAGTTTTTCTCTGAAATCAAGAAAATAAGAAATTTCAGCAAAATAGGCAAACTATATGGAAAAAATTGACGTCAATTAAAGTGATGCCAAGAGGATATGGGTTAAAATAAAATATATTCTTCAAGAAAAATCATTGGAAATGAATTCTTAAAGTAAAATAATTCGTAATGTCATTCTATAGAAAAAACATTTGCAATGCGTTGCTATCCGATTTCTTCGTAGTACCATTGTAGACTGTCGTTTTCTTTTTCCCCATATATATATAAAGTATATTTAAAAGCGGAAAATTCCACTGAAATATATTGGAATTGTTTTCAATTTTTCATCTAAATTAAGACTGTGCGGATTGTAAGCTAAATGGTTGCATTATATGTTAACGAAGGCGTCAGTTTAAACTAAGGCCAAATGGAAACAGATAAAATATTACTTACTCAAAACTCAAATGCAACGTGAAAGGACATCTGACTTCTCTACAATGATATCAGAAGATATATGGCATGAATCATATTATGGTCAAAAGTACAATGGCGATGCAGATCTTGATAGGAAACACAAAATTCAAGTCTAAAAAGTGTTATGTTCGTCTGAATGCAGTGAGATACAATACTTAAAATATCCCATTGTCAATAGAAAGCTAGTATAAATTTTTCTTTATATGTCTTTATTTATAAGAGGACTTTATTTTTATTCCCGAAAATAGTTTTATTCTTTTAGGTTAAAATGTTGGCTTCTTTTATAGCATCTAGATTTATTTTTTAGTTGTAAAATTAACTTTCAGAACAATCATTTTTTTTTCACTGTACAGTAACCCTTCAATAAACATTAAATGGAATATAAGCTTTACTTGGAACAATGACAAGACACATATCTAAATATATTAATTGGCCACTCTGTCATCATGGTCATAAATTACGCAATAGTGACTCAGGGCCGAATAAATGACTCCACGGAAGAATATCTGAGCATGCATGTGCGTTAGACCAACTTTTAAGCAACCGATCTAAGAGTTATTCAAAATGGTCGGACACGTTCCAGGTCAGATTCGTATATAAAGCTTTTATCACATTCTTGTTATTTATTTTTTTACAGTGTTTACAGGCAAATTCTGCATCCATTCAAATTGATTATTTGTTGATTGATTCGTTTTCTACGGCTTACCAACCCATTGCAGGTTATTTAAAGCCATAATTTTTTTTAGATTCTAAGAATTTGGGGGAATTGAGATTATAATGGTTTAGTGATACAAGTCTTACTAATTAATCCATAGTAAGGGGAAAGAGGTGAATTCATACCTTTCCCAATGGTATTTGCGCGTAAGTGAATATAACGAATCCAATGGGAATTGGAACTCGGCTCTCCGATTAACAATTCCGAGCCGTTATTCATTATACTCCCCACACATTCAAGCTCAAAGCACTTGGTATTTCCAAGCAGTCATTAAGAATGAGTAATACTTTTTGTGCAACTATTGTAATAATTAAAAGATTTATTCTAAAATCGGACATACGTCAAAACGTTCAGTTACATATCTAACAGGTAGAATTTAATAAACGAATACTTCAAAACATTCGTTCGCCCTAATCATTGCATATATAAAGTGAGAACAAATTCTAGCGAAAACAGAAAAAGAAAAAATAACAACGTACAAATTTGTAAGAAAATCAGGCAAAAATGTCGTCAAACATCCGAAGGTAAAGCAAGCGTTATTAACAAAACACCGCTATGATATATAACATGTAAACGAATTGGAAATTAGTTTAATCTTGAATTTCATTGGCTATTTCAAATTATTTAAATATTAATAGTTTGATCACAGGTACGGTATATTAAATACTTCTAAATTATCGATAAGGCGATAATGCCACTAAGACACAAGGGGCTGCTGGAAGTGAAAGAAAATGAAAAGACTTTAGAGCGAACCGGAGGCCCAACCCAAAACAGGAAACAAGGGATAAACCTCTACTCCTGTTCAACAGGCCGGGGAGGAGCGTGTACCGGACGATAGGCAAACCTATCTACTCCTATTGAGGAAAAAATAAATAGTACAATTTCAGTGTTTAGGCGGAGACTTTAAAATTATAGATTCGAAGTAGGTTTTAGAAGCAATCGGAAACCCAATCCTAAACAGTAAACAAGGGATAAATATCTACTCCTGTTCAAAAGGCCGAAAAAGCGTGTGACCGGACGGTAGGCGAACCTATCGACTCCTACTAAATATATTCTAATCATTACATATGTAGTGACACAGTAAACCCTGGTACTAAGCAAGGTGGGAAGATGGCCGAAATCACGGTTGTATTTTTACACAGACTGCATTAGAACGTCCATATGCATGGCTCAGATGTTGGCTTCTCTTATCGGAAACTATTCAACAATTTTGAATATCTCAAGATCCGCCTGCTACCTTACTTCGCCATCATGAACCGGCACTCTCCTATGTTGTACCTCATACAGTCAAAAACGGTCATATTGTGTGACCGTCGCATTCATGCCGAATATGTATCAACTGCTAATGAAATGCCACCAGCGTGGGTATCTGTCTTGCGGGAGCATCACATTCATAGTGAATATGCACCAAGTGGTAATGAAGCACTACCGAGGTGAGCATGTGTATTGTGTGACCATCGCATTCATGACGAATATACATCATGTTTTGCGTGAAACGTGGATATTACCCACAGAAAATATTCGAAGGATTAAGAAAATTCGTCATGGGTTATTCAATGAACGAAACCCATTGTAAAGTTTGGTTTGACGCTTCAAACTTGGTTGGAAATTCTTTAAAAAACTATCCTCTTTCCGGAGTGCCTCAATAAGCAAAATACTCGGAAATGTTGAAAGCGTACAAACTTACACCGAAGAAACAGAACCTCTGGAGAATATCCAGCCATTTTGAATACACTGACTTCCTGTTCGTCATGTGTCGGGGTTTTAGACAAAGTATTGCATGGCCTTAATTCGCCAGCCTCTTGAGTTTTCTAGTATTTTTAAGCTTTTCTCGCCGCTGAAAGCATTGAAATTTCATACTTTGGAAGAGATTAAGGAGAATGCAACTAGGCTAATAATAGTAATGCATAAGGAGAAATTTTCAGGAAAATGGACGGGAAGCTTGTATACGGTATCTGTCTGTATTTTTGAGATGAAGTATTATGTACACTATTTACATTATTCGGACTATTGTCCTCATCTTTGTCACCATATTTATTACAACATTTCGGTCATTGTACGCTCCGGCCTTCTTCAGGTGGTTGGAATGTATAACTGAACCCTTTATTTCGCTCCCTGGAGTAGACTATTCTAGTTCCACGTGCCATATTTAATGGATGTCAGTTATCAGTTATCTCCTGTTAATTTCACTCTGAAAGTTATCCACTGCCTTAACCGGGTATTGAACTCACACTCTTTGGGTTCTGGCACTGGATCTAATTAACGCTTTTATCCAATGTGCCATCTGTACTCGAGGACACATGGCACAGTGGATAAAGGAGTGTGAGTTCAATACCCGGTTAAGGCAGTGGAGAACTTAGCTGAATTAACAGGGATAAATGATAACTGACGTCCATTAAACATGGCACGTGGAACTAGAACAGTCTACCCCAGTGAGCGAAATAAAGGGTTCAGTTCAACATTCCAACCACCTGAAGAAGGCCGGAGCGTACAACGGCCGAAACGTTGTAATAAATATGTCGACAAAGATGAGGACAGTATTCCGAATAATGTAAAAATCTTGTATATGTATGAAAGCTACTAAGGCTAGCTCGGTTACATTTACACTAATTTTAAATGGCTAGATAATTTCTGCACATACTTCGTATATACTAATCCACGTGTATTTTTTAATCAAAAATTTTCCTGAATGAAATAATCATTTATATTTAATGAGTTTTAACTCTTTATGTATCTTGAACCGAGAGCCTTTACTGCTTGACCTTTCCCTCCAGCCTTTTAACCGTTAGGTTGTCTGTCGAGTTTCAAAAGGTGTGATTTTCTGTCTACATCGGGTTCTTCAATGCCTTATATCGTTCGCAATCAGCACATGCGGGAAAAGCGAGCAATGTCAGTCTTTTATACAGATCAATAGAATCCGCAGTGGTTATTGGGAATGCTCCCCCCCCCTTCCTCCTTACTAGAGTTACGTTTCTAGTATTGGAAGGATTTCCAATTCTGCTTTACAGTTATGAATAAATCAGACCTTTCTCTCATAGCTTCTACGTCTTTCTTATTTATTTTATTTTATTTTATTTTTATTTTTTTGGGTGGGGGGGTCATTCTTTCAGTCTTCGCTTGCTTCTAATATTTATGTTTTTCTTTGTAATTGTTTTGCGTGGTTTTATGTTATTACTTTCAGTTTTCTTTTTTATCTTCATCTTCCTTTTTAGTTTTTTTTTTCTTTCTTTCTTTCTTCTTTACCTTTTCTTAATAGCTTCCTTTCTTCTTTCAGTTTCCTTTTCGTCTTTGGTTGTTGTTTTTTTGTTGTTTGTTTTTTTTTGTTTTTTTTTTTTTTTTGGTGGGGGGGTTCGCGGATGTTTAATTGGCTTCGTTCTTTTGCCATTAAAGTTTCTTTTTTTTTCTTTCTTTTCTTCCGTTTTATCTTTTTCTTCTCTCAAGGTCAAGATTTTCTACTTTTTATCTTCCCTTTTTTATTGTTTTTTCATTTGTTTTTGTTTTCTACCGCTTATTTATTTTGCAGATTACTTCTCATCCGTCGTCGTTTTAACTATCTTTAACTTCATGATTGTCATTATTTGGACTGTTTTTTCTTTTCCTCTTGAACTTTTTCTTTCTTTCCATCGTTTCTTTTACCCCTTTGAACCTACTTTTTTTCGCATTTCATTTTTTCTCGAGATTTCTTTTGCCCTTTTTTTTGTAAATGTCTTCATTTTCCCGTTTTATTTTTTTTACTTAATTTTTAAGTTTCTTGTTTTCTTTCTTTCATCGCCTTTTTTTACTACTTCATCGACTTTCGTACTAATGAGATCATTAAAGCTTTTTGTTTTTATCATAGTATTTAGTTCTTTTTCAGTATTATACACACAGTATTGTTTGCTACTACCATGAAAATTATAAGCATAATATGGTTGACATTAAAGGAGAAATTAAGCATATTTTAAGCATGAAGTGAGGCTCAGATTTTTTTTCAAAGCAACTTTATTATGCATTATTAAGAGAATTTTCTTTCATTTTAATCATAATATAAGGCTCAAACTTAAGAACTTATTAAACATAATACGGCTCATCTAAAATTACCAGATGCTAATTAAAAAAAAACAGTATCTTACATATGATAACTGATATATCTATTGTCCAGTAATGTGTTCATTTTTGGGACCAAAATTATTGTCTGTTACGACATTTCAGCCTTCTTTGAGTGTCCCTCTCATTTGATAACCTTCTCTGATTTAATATAGCCCTTTATTCAATTTTAGGTGGTATTCTGTTGTTTTTATATTTATTTCTCGTTTGGTATCCCTCCGGGATTTTGTTTGAGAAGGATTTTCTTGAAAATGATAATGGAGTGATTCCCCGTTTCCTTACTCTACTAGGGCGAATTGAAAGCAGAAAATGGAAACATTGGGTAATCTAAACGAGTTTGTATAAATAGATAACAGAACAAAGACTGAATGGAAGAGTAAGGGGATAAACATTGCCTAGAGTTAAAAAAAGATAAAATGTTATGGATGGCCATGATCACCCATATCCTGAAGAACCATGGCTTATAAGATATTTCCAAGTTCTCTCTTCAGAATGCATCAATTCTTCTTTATGATGCTAATCCAATACTTTATTTCTGCACTACCTGACGCTGAGACTGAACTCACGATTTCCAATTGTTTATATGACATTTTGCGTTATACTTTTGTGCTTAAAATTAGTTTCAATTTCATGGTGTTACACTTAAGGTCAAAATTATATCCTGAATCGAAAAAAAAGTGTAAACTGTAAAATAGCGTGAAAGTTGGTTTTATATGTTAATTTAACTTTATTCGTCAAATTATATTGTAAACTTATATACATAATGATTGAAAGTACTTGGGAAATGAAAATAAAAAGAAATTTAAACAGTTATAGCACATTTCTCTCATCCTTTAATATCAATACACGGAAGGTTATTCGTGAGTATGAACGGATTTTATTAAAAATTAGCAGACATAATGTCTGTAATTTATTCCTCAGACATACCTAAAAGAGAATTTGCTGTATATATATATATATATATATAGAGAGAGAGAGAGAGGTAATAATCCGTTGGTATATAATCCAAGTGAATTCTTTCTTGTCTGTTCCTTATCTTCTCTTTTTCCTTTTTCTTTTTTTTTTCCTTTCTTTCTTTCCTTCCTTCCTCTATATGGCCATTTTTATTTCAATAATTTAGCATCTATTGACTGGTTTCAAAATCCTTCTAAATTATTATTTCACTTTACAAGCTGATAATGATCATCTAATGTAATCTTCATTCCTATTGTATGAAATATATAGATAGATAGAGACAGGGAGTCTTCATTTTTTATAAAGTTTTTCAATAATTTAATCGTATTTTCTTAAAATGAAAATATTTCAAAATCATTGTTTTATTCTCTCTTTGATCGCACCTGAAATGTTATGAAATAATTACAAAATTCTGAGAAATGAAGGAATGCATCAATAATGTGTGTATTTCGTATGTATGGGGACTTCTCTGCGCATTTCCCTGGGAGACGTCTAGCTTTTCAGTACAACAGTTAAAAGATTTCTTGTCTGATTTAAGCCGTATTGGATAATTGTCAGTTGGTGGTAGACATTTGTATTAGTTCATTGCAAAAGTTCTCACTCGATTAGAAAATTAAAACAAAATTTTATATACTCACAAAAAATATTTATGATTCAAATACATAGTCTCCATTATTTTAACAACTCTCATCCTTCTACAAACTTGTTGACGCCATTTCCGTAGAAAGTTCCCTTTTTTTTGTTGTTGTTGATTTTTTTTTTTGGTTTTGTTTTTTTGCTGGAAGAAGGTTTGTGAAGTACTTTTCGACTGACTGTACAGAGTCATATATTTTGCTAGTTAAATTGTTCAGAACAAATTAAAATCTGAAAGAATCAAGTTTCCCATTTCAACTCTTTAATTTTGCTGCAAGGTCAGTTGTGCAACATGCGGTGGAAAATCACACCTTTGCGATTAGTCATAATCGGATTATTTTTCTAATCCAAGTCTCTTCAAATGGCGCAAGATATTCATTGTCAAACTCTTAACAATCTCTTCCGTCAAAATCTTCGGTTTATTTTCCACACTGGCAAGCAGATCGTCTTCTCTGGCGTCGGAAATTCGCCTGGAACGTGGTTGATCGTTGAGGTTTTAGTCACCCTGACGAAATCTGCCGAACCACTTATTTACCATCCGAAGAGCTGGATCCAAATAAACATTGTGAATGTTTTTTGTTGTAGTTCCGACGCTTACTCCTTTTTCGAAATTCCTAGAACATAATATGGCGAAATTCTAACTTTTCATCCTCCATCTTTAAGACATTGATTTGTAAACAAAACAAAGTCTGACTCACAACTGAACGATGTAAGGTTTCAATCTAGAACACACCAAAAATCGGCGCCAAAACAAACACAAGTGTCAAGTTGCGGTCATTTTATATTAACAATGAAAGTCGGGCACAAACTGTTGCAATATTCTGATAAATTTATATCAGTTTGGACAGCCATACTATGAAACGGGGAAATTTTATCTTCAGCTATGATCACCTTTCACCGTTTCGTGAGGATTTTTTTTTATTGATGCGCTCGAATCTTCCCATTTCTCTCTTCCACTAATTTTCTTTCTTTCTTATCATTTTTTTTTTCCTTCATGTTATTCTAAATTTTGTATTTTTAATCTTTATAAAGTCATTTACGGTTTCGCCGGCTTTCTTCAATGTATTTTTTTTCTCTCTATTTTTTATTCTTTCCTATATTCTTCCGTTTTCAGCAGAGCTTATGTCTGTTGCTTTCTTCTTTGCATCTCATTTTTTTTTCCTTCATTCTAATTGATTTCAGCATTTTCCCACTTTTTCTTCTCTTTATAGTTGCCTTCTCCTTCATCTCCAAGTCTCTATGACTACAACCGGTTGTAAAAGCAACGACATCAGTTTTACATTCTCTTTTACCTTCTCTGTCTTTGCAGTCTTCTCTTCCTTTAGTTTTCTTTTCTTTTTCTTTTTTTGTGGTTGGGGATCAAATATAGAACATCATCATATTCACCGTGATACATCTAACCAAATTTTCAACTTAATAAATGCCAGTCAGATCAGGAGAAAACAGCATTCACACAAAAGAAAATGCATTGAGAATGCGCTAATCACACAATCCTCGACCAGGACCATACATAATATCCCCGATACTCACAGGAGAAATAATAGTACAGTACGGTATACGAGTTAGTAAAGAAAAAAACAGATCTACACGGAGCTGATTTAAAATCTAACAGACACCAACAGTGTGGATTGAGGCTCGAATTGAAGATTCGGAGAACCGAGTTCGAATTCCAGTCGAGTTCATTAAATTCACTTACGTGTTAATACCCTTAGGAAAGGTATGAATTTATCTCTTCTCCTCCAGCTATGGATAAATAGCAGGACAGACTGGGTCTTGTAGCCTTCAGTGACGAATGGTCTAGGAGATGGACTACTCTGAATTCTGTAGAGTGTCGTTTGCGGACATTCTGGCATACTGTGCGCCAATTCTCTGTATTCTGCTCTTACAAAAAGTGGTTGGTACTGCACAATCAAAATGATATGTGCGGGTCGTTTGGCTGTTGGTTCTAAGAACTGAGCTGCTTGATCTTCATACCTCGAAAATGACGGGAGAGTCCAGTACGTATATATATATATATATATATATATATATATATATCAAATACTTTCTGCTCTTTGGCCGTCGGATCTCGTAAGATAAATTCATTTAATGTCCCTGTTATCCCTTACACACAGTTTTGTCTTTCAATCCGAAAGAAAGAAAACAAACTGAACACACGTTACGTCGGCGAAATACGTCGTTTAAAAGCTTT
>CAHIKZ030003135.1:25000-35000 GCA_903632075.3 Acanthosepion pharaonis
TTATTCTTTTATGTGATGTGACCATTCAGAATTTGTGCAGTCGTAGCTCTCCACAACTTTCTATCCTTCGTAGCTCTATATGATGTTTGTTTCATTGCTATCCATCCCAGTTCCTGCTTTGACATCCATTCCCACAAGTGGTAGGTTACTCAATGTTTCCATTTGATCCTCTTGCCTTTAGTATATCCTGTGAGTGTTAATTTCTCTAAGCCCCCTTTCCTCATTCTGTATCCCAGAAATTTCAATTATCTCTTTCTGATTCTAAGCATAAATACATTTTTGTTTCCATTTTCCTTTCAACTTTCGATCGTTGCTTACACGTCCGAATCTTTGGTATTCTCAGCATTTCTGTTGCTTCAAGTTCCGTCTTCATCTGCGAGGAAATTGTCCAGATGCTGTATCGGGGGATTAATGTTATATAGTAGTTCATCACTCTTTTCTTTGTTTCTAGCGAAATTTTCCTGTTTCTTAATACTTTCCTTTACTTTTTTTTCGTTATTCCAATGCGCCTTCGGATTTCGGTATCATATTTTCCGTCATCTGTTAAAACATTTCCGTTTTAGTTAAATTTCTGTATTTCTTTGATTCTACCGTCTCCAGTTATTAAATTTTTTTTTTATTAAATAGCAGTTTATTCAATATAAACGAAGTCAAGATTGGTGTGTACACGTAGCGTATTGGTTATCGCCGCGGAATGTGGAGTTAGCGTACTGAGCTCAAATCCTAGCAGAAAATGTTATGTTCGTTTTCACACAAATACAAATTGAAAGGTATGAGTTTGTCTCTTTCTCTTGTTGGCTCATCTAGAAGAAGGATAACTCAGAATCCATAACCCGTTGGGCGTGAGGTTAGGCCTTACGCGTAAAAACCTAATAGCTACTGAAACCATATCAGCAACACCGTAATGCATTGATTCTCAACATGTGTGCCGCTGCACATTAGTGTGCCTCGCGATCCTCTTAAGTGTGCCGCGAAAAGATTGTCACGGCATACATATGTGTGTGTATGTTTGTGGAAGTAGTAATGATACAGTGTTAGTATTTGAATAAATGAATAAATATTAAACTTTTTTTTTATCCCAGATTATCTAAAAAGGCTTTATCAGTTTTATTGCAATTTTCTATTTCTTATTTATGTAAATTAGGCTTCTCAACCTTAAATAACAAAAAAATAAGAAGCGAGAAAGACTACGCTCAACTGAAGAAGAAATGAGGATCTGTTTATCGGACATTCGACCAAACATTGAAGAAATCGTGTAAAAACACCAGGCACAGCTTTCCCACTAAATAAGCTGTACAAACAGTTGAATAGAAACATTGAAATAAAATAAGTTCATATTTGTGTGTGTATTTTTTTAATCTATGGTTTTATTCCATATGATTTAAATGTACACCCTTTAAAAATTTCCTTTATTTGAATAAATGAATATTAACCTTTTTTCATATAATTGTATTCTGCATTCTTTGTTTAATTCAAAATTCATAGTTTTATTTCATAACTTATAAATGTACACCCTTTCAAATTTTCAAAGTGTGCCGTGATATTTTCATTTCTTCCTAGGGTGTGTCCTTTGCTTAAAAAGGTTGGGAAACACTGACCTGGCGTGATTGGGCAGTTGTGCTATTCTCTGCAGGACTTATTTACATAAAAGTTTAAAACAGCGTAATATAGTCCAAAGAGCGCTTATTTTTAATGATTGAATTGTGGAAGGTTTATTGGGAACACAACTATGTGAGTGCAAAAGGAAAACCTAGTTTAAATAAATTTAGTCTATTCTAACGTTTAGTTGTATCTACCAATGTACACATATTCATAAAATCAAAGATTTAAAATATTACTTTTTTTTCTAGTTTAATACAAAAATTTTTATTTTGAAGACAAACCTTAAACCACGACAATGAGTTTGCATTTAATTTGTTCCATTACTTAGATTATTTTTTAATGAAAATCTATGACGAAGTGAAAAGTTTTTGTAGGACACGTTTCGTCCTTTACGACTTCATCAGGCACAAGTGATATTTATGTCGATGTGACTGCACATGCGCACGAAGGAGAGGGAACGCTGACATTTTAAATTAAAGTATCATTTTTAAAATGAAAATTATGACCAGACTCATTCACTCACTCAGTTATGTGCCATGCGTGATACACGCTTAGGCGATCAAGTGTCTGTCGATACATGACTGACGAGGCAGATTTTTCCCGCAGTAGGTTGCCATTTCTTTCTTCGGTAGACCAGTTGCATCCAAGTCTACAGAACCCGGTCTGTAGCTGAGTGGAGAAGAAGAGGTTTCACACCTTTCCCAAGGAAGCACGTAAATGAATGTAATGGATTTGACTGGAATTCGAACTCTGCTCTCCGATTCCTCAATCTGAGCCACTATCCATTGCTCCACCGACCCTCCCCAACTAATGCATTCAGTTTGTGCTTTTATTTAAATTTCTTGAAGTTTCTCTTATGTATTGCTTGTGACAATTAGAATATGCGATAAATTTCTCCTTCAAGTCTTAACTATTTATTAGATACAAAATAAATATAATAATGATTTCCCGTTCCGCTGACACAATGTTATAAGTTCTGTTAAAGAAGACTTTACTGGGATGAGCAATGCTACGTTATGGTCTGGTGCTCCCGCTGTACGTCTCGGGGCCCTTGACAAAATCCAGAGACGAATATGCAAGATGATAGGTCCTGATCTGACAACTAGTCTACAGTCGTTATCCCACTGATTTTGTTGTTTATTCCTCTTCTCTTTTACAAATATTTTCACGGCAAATGTTTCGACGAGCTAATTTCGATGGTTCTCGGGCTACATGAATTTAAAGGCATCTCGGTCCCACCCTTACACTGTCAAAATGGTTAAATGTAACCGCGTTTTCTTCTCAAACAGCTTCTTCTCTCTGCGGAACTCCCTTAAATTATTTGCATTCACGATTACAATAATCTTCAAATATTCAAGTGTAATGTCAATTGACATTTGACAGCCTGAGCTTGTACCCCGTCCTTCTCGGTATCCTTTCCTCAAACACGCCTCTTGTTCTCAATCCTCTGTAACCCCTTGCGTGCTAGTGGCACTCCCGCATTATTTGGGGTGAATTGCCTTGACCTGTTTCTGCTGAGACAAGACATTTTATTGCTTTTGCTATCCATTCAGTGTTTCGTCTGATCCATTCCATGGCTTTTAGTATTTTAAGATAAGTAATTATAACGTCAAAAGATGATCGAACCAATAACAATATATATATATATATATATATATATATATATATATATATATATATATATTGTTTTTATATGATACGGCAACTTTTCAACTATTCCATTATTCGGCCTTATTCAAATATATAATATATAAATGAATTAGAAATTTTTTTTTTTTTTCCAAACAAAACAAAAGATCTTTTTGAAGACGTTATTCCAAGGAAAAATTACATAGTCGATTAAAGCTTCTTGGCTCAAAAAATGAATTTGATGACAAGTGATTGAGAGTTCAATATTGGGTACTTTAAACCCAGTGGAAATGAAAGAAAAATAACTGAGCAGTAAGAAAAATTTAAAAACAGATATGAGCTTAGTTGGAACGAGAAGAGAATTTATAAACGTAGATTAAAATAGAACAGAGTTAGGCATAAAGTTTAAAAAAAGGGTTCAGTTCAGAATCCCTGTAGGTTATAAATTGATATACCTGAGGACATTGGGAGGAAAATGGCCGAAAAGTTTGAATGCAACAACAAAGATTTTGAAATAGTCTGATATAAATAGTTTAAATAAATAAACATATACATTACCCTATGAATGCCCTGCACGCCGAGTAATACCAGAAAGCACCCACCCATTTCCCCATGGACACATGAACCTATCTCGATATTTCAATCGATGCGCCCATGCACGCACCTAACGGTTTAAGTATAGCTTCCGCCTACGCTACTTCTGTAGATAACCGAAGTCCTTCAATTATTGACAAGGTTCCTTTTTAGGAAATCCGGACAGGTATTTGTCCTACGCTAAATGCGACAAAGTGATAAACTTTTTCGCTAACTACAAACGCTCAAGAAACCAGGTGGTAGAGTAAATAAAGCAAAAATCTTTTTTTTTTTCTTTCGTTTGCACCTGGATTTCTACCAGATCGTCGGCATCAGTAAATACGAAATTATCGAATTGATTGATTACTGTTTGCCTGTGGCTTTTTATTAAAATATATATTTGATTCATTCTAGATCTTACTTCACCTTGAGAATATTTACATTTATTTGGAATTTTACAAGCATATAAATGATTTACTATGGCTTATTTTAACTGTTAACTGTTATATTCCGTGCTAAGGGAATAAATACTTAACACCAGGTGGATAATAGAAGAAAGGTTTATTGTACTACTGACTTTACAATATGAAATATGGTACAATTTATACACACAGGTCAATCTAGTTTAAGTGCCACTAATTGGAAGGTCAGACATGTTTTTTTCTTTTTCTCTCTCACTCTTCCTCAAGTCACTCAAAACAGTTTTTTTATAGGTATTTTTTACCTATAATGTAATCATTCATTGGGGTGACTGGTTATTTCATTATATCATTAACACTATTTGGCACACCATCTACTGGTTCTAATGTGTATGTCTTTTGAGTAAACTTGATTCTAATAGATTTAAAATAAGACAATTAATTAATATATGACAATTTAATAATAACAATAATATAATTAATTAATAAGACATTTTTTTATAATCTTAAGTTGTTTGAACTTACATTTGTTAAATGTAAAACTTATACGAGATCTTAATAAAAATATAACGAAGAGAAAATCTATAAATATATATATATATATATATATATATATAGAATATAGTCTCTCAAATATCTATATATATATATATATATATATATATATATATATATATATATATATATACTAGCAGTAGAGCCCGGCGTTGCCCGGGGATGTAACAAAGAGATAGATCAAGTATCGACCATCATAAAGACTGAAAATTAAAATTGACAAAGATTATTGTTTAAGGTTGACAGACACGCATGTCTTAATTAGTTTTTTTTTTTTTTTGTTATTTTTTTTACGAATTGGTCAAACCCAAACTCAAACAAAAACATTGTTTTCAATCGTTATGAGTCTACCGATTGAATAGAATTTTATTATAAACAATTGTCTTGTAAATGGAATTTTGTAAACCATTCTGAATGTAAAAATAAACAAAAAAAAGTGTGCAAGACAATAAGAAACACTACCTGCCAAAAAAAAGTGAAGTTTTGTTGAAATCGGTTGAAAAATGTAGGAAATCCGATCCCATATATAAACGAACACACACACACACACACACACAAACAACCTGGGTTTTATAATAAGTATAACTCGATATGAGTTGTCCCCCTTTCATTCTCGCGATGCCTCTTAATCGTGTTTTCAAATTGATTTCATGCAAAAACAATTGTGTTTTTCCAATTTTTGGTGCTGTCAGAACCACCGCAAGGTAATTTTCCGTAGTCCTGTGAAGTTTTGTTGAAATCGGTTTAAAAATGTAGGAAATCCGATCCAATCTATAAACGTACACACGCACGCACGCACGCACGCACGCACGCACGCGCACACACACACACAATCTGGGTTTTATAATAAGTATGAGATATATATGATTGGCACAAATAAAATGCTTGTCACTTAGCTGATTGATGTTACCTTCAACATCCCGACTCCAGAGTTTCGTAGATGAAACCGCCCGTTCTCTCGTCAGCGGGTATCACCAATTCACTGCTTATACTTCTTGATTTTTCTTTTTTATATGCACTTATCACTGCTGGAAGTTTTTTTGTTTTTTTTTAGTGTATGTGTGTCTTCGCGCGCGCTCGTTCGTCTGTGCGGATGTGCGTACATATAGAATGTCGTGATTATTTCTCCTTTTTTTTTTTCATTTTCCACTCACTCCTTAACCTTTCAAAGCACTGACAAATTGTTTCAATTTACTCAAGATTAAACCGAGATTATTTAGAATAAATAATGACGTAGAGTGATTAATACGTACAGAGGTTACGTAATAAAGCGCATATCAACAGAATTCGGGCCGTATATAAATCCACTGTACATCCTCCCTGTTCGTTACAAAAAAGAACGCGATCATATTCCTATATATCAAATACAAATGCCTCGTACGGTACACTTATTGTTTACATAATTTTCCCCGCGGCACGATTATTTTGTTCCTGTCTATAAAATTCGTCTACAAATTTCAGGCGGAATGTTTATTTGAATAGGCACAATTATTTGATAAAGTTGAAAAGTTCTCATCGGCATGACTTTTTCCCAAATTACTTGTATTTGGTACAAAGAATACAATTCTACAGATAACCTATACCATCCTTCAATATAAGATCGGCCTTAAGCCAAATGGACCAATTTCTTGGAATGAGGTCCACAGGTAAGGGATCCCCGGTCAGTTATTCTCGGCTCTTATTCTGCTCGCTGGAAACTGATGGTCACCTCCTAAGGCTGGCCCTGATGCGGTCGTCATGTGGGTAGTCATTATTCTGCTGAAATAGCACAATGACTTTCTGTTATCGAAATAACAGTAGAACTAGATGATCAAGGTTCTAGATGTACATGGTTCTGTCCAGTATCCACTCTACAAACTCCAAAGTTGAACAAAAGTTGTAACTTACAGTACCCAAAACTATAATACCTGTATCCGTATGTCGTGGGCGAATACGTTATTTAAGGTATCCCTTCCAAGATCTGCCGTATGCGCAAACGGCCATCACATAAATAAAAAACATAACCTACTTTCCCCACTGAACACTAAAGTTCGTTGTTCTCCACCCGCAACCAAGATAAACACTTGCGATATTACTGAAGACTTGCAGAACAATGTTTAGCGTAAGTTAAAGCTTGACAAGAGGCACACGTCCTGAAGTCCTGCTGCAAATTAAAGATTTCCAATGGTACATGTAGAAACACCTGGAGCCACATTTGTTCTGATCTATGTTGTGAACTGTTGCAAAATACGGCAAGAGTGTGTTGAGGTTAGGGGAAACACATAACCGATTGCTCTCCCAAGAACTACAGGGTAACAAGCTGAGAAGAAACACTACCTCGGCAACTACAGCACATCGAACGACACGAAAACTTGAGGAACAAACTGTCCAAAGAACGCCTTCATAAGACACCGTGTTTCACCAACTACCCACTGATATTTGCTGGTTTTCTCGTCGCTTTTGCTGATAGGAGACAGTTGACAGAAACCAGTTGCAGAGAGGCTCGTATCTGGACATACCATGCTGTTCCGCTGCCAACGGGGAAAACCCGGATGTAACTGCTTTTGACAGATATTTCCGCGCGCGATTCGGGACTTCTTTTGTGTCTGCACTGACGCACATTCGACAGATGAACGCCATGCGACCCGCCATGCGACCCGCCATTGCTGTCATTACAATGCGTTGACCTTGGTGAACGTCTGTTTTGTGTGGTCGTCAAGAGCTTGGTCTACTGATATAGGAATATTAATTTGACCTCTGTCAAAACACCACGGGCGCGCCGCGTCCAGCATATGCAGGAAATTTCCAAAATTATTATCCAACATTTTCTGGGCACAAAATCCGACACTTTTCAAATGGAACTAATTGAATAAAAATCAGAATTAGAGGCGACAGGCTGTTTCATGCTAGACGCAATCCTCAGGACACGTGGCCTGACGATTGCGTCAAGGATGAAACAGCCTGTAAAAAAAATGACTTCAATGTTCACTTATATATTGAGGTAAAATGAAAACAAATGGAGTATAATTCCACTGCACTTTTGTTAAGATGTTAAACTACTGGCGAGTAGTTTAACATCGCCCGAGGAGACAACCTATTGCAACACCGCAGAGATCAACTAAGTTTAACATGGAATGACACAAGGCCACAGTATTCGGACACTCAGTAAAGGTTGTACTCCCTTCATAAACGAATGATTTTTACAAACGCGCTTGCTAAACATTGTGCGACGAGTCTTCTTATTTTACCATGTCCCTTCAGGACGTGGACGATCGCGGCTCTCCACATCAAATAGGTTACCTGCTTCCTTCTCTGTCACTTTTTGCCTTCAATATATCCCTGTGTGAAACAAATTCGCTAAGCCCCTCCTCCTCATTACATGCCCAATAAACTTCAACTGCCACTTTCTGATTCTGAATGTACTGTTTTTTTGTTTTCTTTCTCCTAAAGACTTCTTCGTTGCTTACGTACTCCGTTCATTATATTCTCAGCATCCTTCTGTGGAACGACATTTCTGCTGCCTCCATCTTCACTTCATCTGTTAGGAAATTGACCAACATTCACTGCTTTTTTTAAAATGTCTTAAAGGATAGCAAATATAACGCCACATCCCGAATTCGCATTGAAAGAGCAAAAGACGTGCTAGGATAAAAGCTCCTAATAATTATTTAGTCAGAGTATCTGTCTATATTTCTGAGATGAGGTATTATGTACACTATTTACATTATTCGGACTATTGTCCTCATCTTTGTCGCCATATTTATCACAACGTTTCGGCCGTTGTACGCTCCAGCCTTCTTCAGGTGGTTGGAATGTCGAACTGAACCCTTTATTTCGCACACTGGGGTAGACTGTTCTAGTTCCACAAGGACACGTGGCACAGTGGATAAAGGCGTTAGTTAAATCCAGTGACAGGACCCAAAAGTGGGCTAGTTCAATACCTGGTTAAGGCGGTGGAGAACTTGGAGAGGGAACTAAGCAGGAGATAACTGACATCCATTAGGCATGGCACGTGGAACTAGAACAGTCTACCCCAGTGAGCGAAATAAAGGGTTCAGTTCGGCATTCCAACCACCTGAAGAAGGCCGGAGAGTAGAACGTTGTAATAAAGACAAAGATGAGGACAATAGTCTGAATAATGTAAATAGAATAGCTTAGTTATGGCACAAGATCACTAGTCTAAGGGCACCAAGTGAGGTTCGATAATTCGATTACAGTCAGAGGAGGTGTCGAAATATTCTCGGTCCAACTCATTTTCCCAAAATTTCACCAAAAATGAGCGAATATTTTTAAGGGCTTATATATGCATGGTTGTTAGCAAAAGGATGACCTCAATGTGCGAATTGCAAATCGGAGGTACCAAAATCAAGCAAGTGTGGAAATATAAATATCTGGGAAGTTTTTTTAACAGATCACCGGAAAGGTGACACTGCCGCCCGAAAGCGTTCTGGGATAGCCAAAAGCAGAGTACTGAGAAATAGGAAAATTTCGCTAGAAACAAGGAAAATAGCACTAAACTGCTACGTGGTATCTGTATGGAAGTGAGTGCCGGACGATCTTTTCAAAGCTGAAGAGGAGACTTGGAACAACAGAAATGTAATTCTACAGAAGGATGCTGAGGATAACTTGGACTGAACATGTATGTAACGACGAGGTTTTGTAGAAAACGAAAACTAAATGGAAACTTATACTTAACATCAAAAAGAGTCAGTTGAGTTTTCTGTGGCATATAAGGAGAAAGGAGGGCTTGGAAAATCTGATACTCACGAGACAGAGGGCAAGAGGGACAGAGGAAAACAACGCATAGGATGCTTAATGAGCTTGAGTAAATGGATGGCAGAAAAGGACTTAAGGGAAATAACAGAAAGACAAGGTTTATTAAGGTCTATAAGGGACACGAAGTTGTGGAGAGCCATGATCACCTACATCCTAAAGGATCATGGCACATATAGAAAAAATGTCAAGCCAAGAACTTTTCAGCATTCCCTTGAAGTAAAAGTCTGTTTGCCTAATTTGTTAACAAGTACACCATCGTGATGTACTCGATGAGTTTAACTGGTGGCACTAGTGCTTTCTCTGATGCTGTTAGTGATCGTCGTGATGAACAAACAATTTCGGGGGGGGGCTGTTAATAATTTCATTGGTAGCAATACAAGTGAGAACGCTGACAAACTGGAAGCAATTACGCTGAAGTTTGAGTAATAGGCCGTGTCTATAAGAATTTTTTTTTTATAGCGTCAGTA
>CAHIKZ030003135.1:40000-62500 GCA_903632075.3 Acanthosepion pharaonis
TTTTGTTGCCAAAAAACATAAACACAGAAGTTCATGTTTTTGGAAAAACATACCCAGATTTTGCAATCTTTCTATGTCGAAAGATTCTTTAATATAACTGTATATATTCATGTATAAGACGAGAAATATGTGGCAAAGAAAATTAATGATAAAATGATGGTTACGAGGTCAATATTTCAACAACTTCAACATCTATGGAAGAAAAGATGCTAAAATATGTAAAGGGATTGCTTTACAATGAAGGGCTGATTTACTTAGATTTTAGAAGCATTCACAGAATATTTTTAGCACTTCCAGTCGTTCTTTATCCTTTTATTTCTCCCAGCATGTGAGTGAACGATTTTCTAATTAATTTATATTTATTAAATGTCCCAATAGATTTGTATTTATACAGATCTTTTCCGTCGTTGTTGGTTTGTTCCGGAACATAAAAGATATCAACATATTAAAACTTCGTAAGAATATTGTGTCATCTAAACAAAATATGTTGAAGGATTTATATTCTGGCCTATTAATGTGTTTTTGGATATTGAAATCCTTTAAAAAAATAAAAGAAAATAATGCACTAGGATATACAATAATATCTCCATTTTTTTTATGTTGCTTTTATTAGCTAATGAAATTTTTATTCTTGTGGCTTAACGTGAGATGAAGACAATTTGTCTGAAAAGAAAAGTTAGTCTAGATGGTGCTACTACTGTGCTGCCAAGAAAAAATACCGTCAAAAAAATCAAAAAAAATGAACAACTTTTGGTTTTGTTGTTTTACAAGAGAGAATATCCCAGAAAACTTTTGCTACTCCAGTCACCTGATTTCAAACAAAGATGGAAACATCTTTTTTTTCTTTTTCTTTTTTTATCCGGATTTTTTTCTGATTGGACCAATTTTTTTGACATGTGTTCGTCCATTAATTTTTACAAGTTACGTTTTTATATTGTCATGAACTTTCAGTGCATTAAACGTGTTTTCCTATTGTCTTTTTTAGAACAGTATAAATATATATATATATAATGTTCATATCATACTTTACATATAATGAATCTAATTTGATATATCCAAAAGATTTTTATAGCATTTTTAATGAAAAATTTTCATCTGCATTAATGAAAGATATATTTTAAAAATTAAATGCTTTTTAAAACCAAACTCCCTGGATTAAATTGTGGAAATTCGGGGATTTCATGAATGTTTATTTTCAAATTCAATTTTAAAGTTGATTCTTAAATTATTTTTTTTGTATTTTACAATTTGATACCTCGAGGTGGTGTAATATATATATGGAATGAAATTGTCCATTCAGCATTATAACAATTACGACTGAGTAGTGAGTTAAATCCTTCCACATCCCAGGCTTCTTAGGGGGAGAAAAAAATGGATTTCAAATTACTATCTTGGAGGTTTTAAATCTATTTATCATCTCAGTTGCGTCTCTGTCTTTGGGCAGAATGCACTCAATTTATTAAAGGACACTTCAAACCAAAAAAAAAAATTAATTTAGAAAAATAAGAAGCCCTAGGGAATGTTTTCTTGAGGTTTAATAAACTATCATTAAACCAGAGATATTTTAAAAAATAAAAGACCAACACAATCATTTTTTTTATTTGCGTGGGCAATGGACAATTTTTTTTTTTTCCGGTTGTATAGCGATCAGGTCCCCACCTTAAAAAAAAAATTGTGTAGAAAATATACAGACCTTAAAAAATTTAAATCTTAACTACCTTTGAATTTTGAAACTTCATTTATCCTAATCGTTAAGAAAGTTATTGTTTACTGTTGGAGACTTTTTGTAATCGTTCGGATAAAGGACATGTTCATTTTCAAGGATATCAATTATTAATTGATCAGGATTGGAATGTGACTTAGTGTTTTTTGAGGCCGGTATATTTCTTCTGTTTTAATTTCGACTGTAAGATGTTATCGTAAATTTTCGCTATTAAGTAATAGAAATCTCATTTCAATTTTGGTCTATACTAGTGGACTTTCGTTAATCAGTTTGAATTTTTTCTGCCTTCAAAATTCGACAGGAAAACGTTCTTTTCTTTATTGCTTAGTATTCTTCCTTCTATTTTCTCTTCTGAGTTTCTTTCTTCTATCAGTCTTTATGTTATAGTGGAACACACCTATTCTATAGTTAATAGACTCTCCCACCTATAATAAGTAGGAGTAGTAGGAGTAACGAGGCAGTCGCTCAGTGAGTTGGTCAGTCAGTCGATGTCGGACGACCGTTAGTCGGATACTAAAGTATCAGCGACCACAACTAGATTTCTCTGCGTCATTACCTATTATATCAAGTTCCTAACGTTTTGTACGTCGAACCTATTTTAGGACCGACTTAGTACAAATACAAGCCTCCACTGTGAAACCACTCCATAAACAATTTATCAAATATTACAATCTTGTTTAGGGTGAAAATTCGAATGTTTTTCTGAATGAGAAAAAACTTGGAAGTTTTTAAACAATAAACTTTAAGGTTTTTTTTTATCCCATGAATATTAGTTTTCATTTAACGACATCCAAAGAAATTCAATTCAAAAAATCAGCTAAAAAATATTGGTTTTTTTTATTCGTTTTTGAATCATTGCAGGATAGTACTTAGGGCGATTTTATTTGTTTGCTTAGTCTATTTGAAAAAAAGGCAATTTTTTTACTTTGCAATTATTTTATTTTCAGGACAAAATTATCAGAAAGAAAATTCTTTTTGAATATTTAGACTTTTTCAGGGGAGAGAAAAAGGTGATTTATACCTTTCCCAAATTTTTTATTTTAAAGTTAAAAAATATTTTCAAATGGTTTGCCTTCCTTTCCAAATCAAACCTCAAAGAAATTGTATTCACCATCATATGAACATGATGTCTGTGGATAAACCTAGAGAAAATACAGATACTGGTTCAAATAATCAGAAGTTACATATTCTGGATTATGCCAATGATTGATGTTCCTTTGATTTTCAAAAATTAAAGAAAAAACAATTTTTCCTTTTTGAAAATTAATTCAACCAATATTATTTATTACTGTTTGGAATTCCATATTTGAAAGTACCAAACATCTTCTTTTTCATCAAAAGGACAAAATAGTTGAAAATTTCTAAATTGTAAAATACAAAATTTTCTCAAAAAATTTATACAGTTTCCTGAGCATTTTCATTTGTATTGGTAATACTCTTTAGGACTTTTTTTTTTTTTTCGTCTTAATGAAAATGGAAAACAGTTTTTTTTTCTTAATTGGGACATAAGTTGATGTTCTCTTGAGAAATTTTAATGACGCGAACATTCTATGAAAATTAATTGAGGATTCTGAGTTTCTTTTTAACATCTTTTGAAAATTATATTACCTAATTTACGTATTGCTATTCCAACTCTTTTTGAATGAATTTAAGTCCATTTCAAATAGTATTTATGAAAAATAAATGTATAATCAAAACATATTTAATAAATATACACATTAAAAAAAGGTTTGAACAAAATTCTCAAAAAAAATTATTATTTACATTATTTGGACTACAAAACTAATAGGACAGATTATTTTGTTAATAGACATCATCCCAATTTAAAACAAAAAAAAAGAATGAATGCTTTGTTGAAATTCTCGAGATGATGAAAAGGAGACAAAGACCAGTTCTAAACGGGAAGAAATTATAGCAAACTATAAAATAAATAAAGGATAAAATTTATAATAGTCAAATTATGAATGAATTGGTATTTATAACGAAAATACAAAAAAAAGAAAGAATGAAAATAGAGATAAAGAAGATATACATAAAAAATAAGAGAATGACAAAATATGCTCATCAACAGAATTATATAATCCAATTAAGGATTGGGGTATGATATTTGAAAAAAAAAATTTACTTAAAATGAATGGATATATATTGAAAAATATATTACACGATAAAGAGATGTCATCCGATGTAACAGAATAATCGATGAACAGAATGGATTTTAATGGCCAAATTAAACCCAGATTTAAAACTGCAAATCCGAAAATGATCTATTGTTGATATAAACAGAATAAACTATAAAACCTGGAAGAAAGTGGAAGTAGTGAAGGAAATCGAAAATAAAATTTATCAAATTACGATATCAAGATAAAATGATAATGATAATAAATAAATGATGAGCCCAACGAAGTGCATTGGGATGGATAATGATGCATCAAAATCTACCCCTAAGGAAATTTATTAAACAGAAAACTATATCAAAAAACAAAAAAAAAAAATGAACTTTTACGTGATATCTGTCCTTTATATTGCAGTGAATACTGAGCAATATCCTGTCAAATACTAATCTGAAACATTTGTGGTTTCCACAGAAGGAAATCGAGGGCTTACCATGGATCAGAATATTGAGCAACGAAAATTCTACAAAAATAAAAAAAAAAAATGGAAACTTCGCTTTGAATCAGATTAGAAATTATGAAATGCCTGTGACACATAATGTTTAAAGTATTTTGGAAAATCAAATAATCATGGCAGAGATTGAATTTACAAAAGGAACAAAGGTTTGAATATAACATAGTGAATTGAAAAATGGATACAACGGATTTATTTTTCACAAAAAAAAAAAGACAAAAAAGATTCAAAGGAGTTTTAACTGACCGGAGAACCATGATTTTTATTGGTCACATGGGGACATGGAACATGAATAATTTTTAAATAATAATCTAATAATAATAAAAAATAATGTTTTAATTTTTTTTTTTATTTCGTCTCCATCTTTAATTTCCTTTTACAACTGGAAGGTTATAAGTTTAGTAAATATCGAAAAAGAGAATAAACCAGAACAGAGGATTTTTTTTTAAATGTTAATTTTTTTTTAAGGACAGAAGAGTAAAAAAAAATTACAATTAAATATCAACATAACAAAAAAAATCCAAATCTCATTCATTGAAGTTTTTAAAGTTTTCAACGTGCATGACATATCTGTTCTAGTGGAAAATCTTTTCTGGTTACTCCTCAAAACAAAAGTCCAAAGTACTAGTAGACTTTTAAGAATACTCTTGTGTCTTTCTTCTTTTTATTCCAAAAAATACGTAGATTCAAAATCAAATTAAAACAAAGTTGCAAGCATTATTTTCAAATAGAATATTTACAAAAATAAAAATAATTTTTAACAATTTAAATATTTTTTCAAAATAAATTTTAAAACAAATCCTCCAAAAATTGTTAAAAAAAATAAAATTATTTTCATTTGATCCACTTATTTTTATAAAAGATCAAGTTAATAACAAAAAAAATTCAGATAATTCTTGACAAAAAAATTTCAAAATTTTGCATTGTATCTTTTTTTTCATAAAATTTAATTTTCAAAAAAAACAACTTCCAATAACTAAAAATCCTTGCTCTTCCTGTCAAAAAACAATTAAACTTACTTGCTTCCCTAATAGTCTTCAAATGTAAAAAAATCGACATCTATTGATGCCTAAAATTAATTCCCTGTTTCCTTCTCTTTATTTTTTTTTCAATTAAAACGTCTCTTTTATAATTAATTAAATTTAAAAATTTTAAGACGAATTTTTTTTTTATTCTCTGAAAAATTTACCTGGGTTAAAAAATTAAAAAAAAAAAAGAAAGATTTACCCCTCTGTATTTCTACTGTTTAAAACATTAACCTGAAACTTGACAGTCATGTTCTCAAAAATAGCCTCAATTAGATCGAGTAACTTTCATATGGATGCCTTGCATTATAAAATTCCGTTGAGAAATATATTTTAAACCAGCTTTACACAGAAGCTTTATAAAAGATCAATGGTTAAAAACTATGAAATTTTGTGGTTCTTTTTGAAGACCCTTTTCATCTTTTCTGGAAGAATAACAGAATCATAAACAAAGATTTGTACCAGTTAACAGAAACCCATTTTAAGGACTTTCAACAATTAAAATTTTCTAAAATGGATAACACAATGTAAATTTAAATTAAATAATGACATAATTGATTTTGACATATTTCTTAAATTTGTTGAAAGAATTATCAAACAAAATTCAAAATAGTTTTTTTGACTGAATGTCCGACAATTAAAATGGCAGAAAAAACAAAATAGAATTTTTAATAAAATTCTTTAAGCAAACGGATGATATTTTTAATTTAATTTTCTTTTTTTTCTTGAAATATTTCTCCATTGGCAAATCGGAGAAAACCCCATCTGCCTTTGTCATCATACCAAGAGGCAAACCTAACCTTTTTTAAATTGAAAAATTTCTCGAATAACGTTCTTATCTGTCATGAAGTGGAAAGACTATAAAAAATCTATTGCTAGGTCAGCTACTAAGAAATTCACAGGGTGTATCGTGCTGAGACATTTTTCTAATATGAATCTATTTGGTTATATCCATAAGTCTACCATTCGTCCATGCTTAGAATATTGTTGTCATATATGGTGGGATTATGTTGCTATATTCAATTTTTTTCCTTGATAAATTAAAAAAGAAGAATTGTCAAAATTATTGGTCCTGTTCTGGCGGCTCGGCATTAAATGAAATTTAAAAAAACCGTAAGGTTGCCTCTTTCTGTGTTTTGATATAAATACTTTCATGATAATTGTTCGGATGAGCTCTTTACTATGATAGGAGATTTTGTTTATTTTCTTGTAAACAAAAGTTTTGTTTCATATTGTAAATAATCATGAATCTTTTATTACAAAAATGTTTGAAACACATTTCCTCCCCACAGACAATGAATTGTACATATGGGGAAATATTAGGATTTTCATAGAGACAATGAGGTTTCATTATGGTGGATGTTAGTAAGAAAGGTAGAGTTGAATGTGTTGTTTTGGTGTAAAGAAATATTGTTTGTATGTTTGGGTCAGTGTTTGTGGCTAGCTAAGTTTAAAATTAAGACAGATAAAGGTTGTCCTTTTAAATTTTGTACCAATTTCACATTTTGCATAATTATAAATAAATGTCGCACTTTGCTATGATACCTAGACTTTTTAAGCGAACTACTAGGCTAGCGTCGAGATTTCATCAATTTACAGTTGAACTGGCTTGATGTAGTCGTAAGTTCTATACTAAGTGTTTCTTTTCTCGCACGTCTCACTTGTGGAACTCCCTTCATGTTTTCCAGTCGACTTTAATCTGAAAAAAAATTTTAAATGCAATGTCAATCGGTATCTAATGTCCTTCTGATTAATCTTTTCTCTTTCCACTCATTATTAATAATTCTGTTCCTAATTCTTCCACAACCTTGTCTCTTAGTGGCTTTACTAACTTGCTTGGAGTGATACCGGTTTTAAAAAAAAAAACAGCTAATTGACTTGAATGAAAAAAAAACAGCTAACTGACTTGAATATTAATTGTTTTAAGAGAAAGATTTTATAAATTTCAACCGGAAGTAGGTCAAGCTGCTCGGTCAGTGAATGCTGAATATTTCCTTATAAGGAAACGGCTAAAATTATCATTACCATTGAACCAGAACAGTAGTTTTCAAATATTTTAAGTGAAAACTCAGTCACTGTTCCCGACAGTTTTATGATACACGGATTATTATATCCATCGACCGAGCGCTTCTCCGTGCATCTTCTGAGACATGAAACGGTGCAAAGGTGTTTTTTTGTAAAAAATTATCACACTTGTTACACTGTCATTTATGTTTTTCTCTATTTAATAGCCAAATGAATTTAGTATAAGCGATCATTTCAATGTCAAATCGTTTTTGATCATCTCAGTTGAATGAGTGACATTAACTCTGGAAAGAAGACAGAACGACAGCCAATTATATTCGCGTGTTCAGTGTCCAGCGTTGTTCACTGACTCATTGCTTTGCTATAGACAACTTTTAATAAATGAGTTCTAATAATATTTTTAAAATGTGATGAAAACTAACATAAAATCAAATCCAGAGAGAGAAGCCGAGCTGAAAATCGGACTGTGTTTTCTAGGACGGCGATGAGTCAGGCCAGTCCGATCAATAAATAACAAGATATGAGTTTATCTCCAGAAGCCCAAACGAAAAAGAAACAAACAAATGAATCATTTAATTTTAGTTTAGATGCATTCGGTTTTGCTTCATTATCTCTTGTTATTTTCGAAGTTGATTCTGTGCCAAACAGTTTTGATTGCGGCACTGAATATTTTAGAGTTTCATTTTGAACACAAACACACCAAACCATTTATACCAGTTTTCTTCTTATTTGAATGTACAGCCGCTGCGTTTTTCTGCCTAGAATCAGCAGCTGGGCCCGACCCTCTATTCCTTTTCGCTTTCAAATTTCCGTGTCACATTTTCCGTCATCTATTAGTACACTATCTACATAGTTCAAATTCCTCTACCTATTTGATTTCAACTTTCCCAATACATAACTCAAACATTGGACTATCTCTTTGGCTGACAATCATGCATCCTTTTTCTTACAGCGAATAGTCCTTTCTTCTGGCTTTCTGTTACTATATCTTCTAATAGTTTTCTTTGAGTTTGCATTCAACACAGCCTCATCTGTGTATCATATGTTGTTAAAATTGGCCGCGAATAATAAATCCTCGCAGGTCCTTAGTTCTCTTAGGATCGTTTCGCTGTATAGGTTAAATAAATTCGGTGAAAAAAAATGCATCCTTGTTTCACTCCCCTTTCTATTTCTGTGTATTAACTAATCCTCTCCGCAGACAGAATGCTTATTGACAGTAGAATTTACGGATAACTCAAATATATTTCCCCTGCAAATCAAACTCAGTATGCTTTCTAACCGAAACGCACACATATTCTCTCTCTCCTTCTCTCTCTTTCAATTATTTAACGCATAACACATTCAGAGATATGCAACCACTGAAAATGGTCTGAGATAAGATTGAAAGGAGTTGGGAAAATATAAATTATTTGAAAGAAAAGGAATTTTTCTTAATCAGTTTTCTACAGCCAACAAGAAATTAATTCGTGGGCTTGAAAGGATTAAAACTAAAATAAATAGACATAATACGTCTAAATTATTTAACCAAACACACACTCACCGAATTTCTTTAACCTATACAGAGAAACGATCTTAAGAGAACTAAAGACCTACGAGGATTTTAGCGGTAATTAAAAAATTACACTCGAGTAGTTACATAATAATAATAAACGGAAAGGTATTAGAAAAAGCGGGGCAGATGAGGATAGGAAAAGAAAGTGTAAATGAAGCAAGGTTTGGTAGTAAGAGAAGCTAAAGAAAAACGAAAAGGAAACCCGGTGAAAGGAAAAAATAAATAAAGACGAAAGAAAAACCCAGAGAAACAGACTTGTTGATTGAATATCAAGAGACAATGAGCGAAAGATTGAAAGACAGACAGAAAGGCATAGCAATTATAATCATTTACTGAAGAGATAGAGTAAGAAAAACATAAAAGAAAGGAAACAGGAGAAAATATTCGTACTTTCTTTATTCCTTTTTTGCATCTGAAATTGATTCATGTTTTTATAACATTTAAATAAAAAATATGAACGGACAATAAAGACTCAAAAGGATAAGGAAATGCAAATGCGAAGTCAGTGAAAGTTTGAACTATGATTGTTAAATTTTTTTAAAATAACCACACAAGTTACCTCCCTTAAATAGAGGCAAAAAATATTTAGAATTTACGGTGTTAACGCATAACACATTCAGAGATGTGAAACCTCTGAAGATGATCTCAGATAAGATTGAAAGTACATAGGAAAATATAAATTATTTGAAAGAAAATTTTGAAACTTTTCTTAATCAATTTTCTAAAAAATCCACCAAGAAATTAATTCGTGGACTTAAAAGGATTAAAACTAAAATAAATAGACATAATACGTCTAAATTATTTAACCAAACACACACACACACACACACACACACACACATATATATATATATATATATATATATAACAACCTTTTTTTTACTCAAATGTGACTAAAATTTAAGCAACTCCTCTACTGGTGTGTAAGCAACTCAAAAAAAGAAAACAACAAAATGTAAAGTAAAACGTAAAATTAAAGAAAAGAATCATTTTAACCAATTCTAGTGTTTCCATTTTCCTTAAAACCTTATTATTTACTATTTGTTAGAAACCGAGAATAAAAAGAATTAAGCCATCATTTAAGCAAATCGAATACTAATTCTTGAGCAACTCGAGTACAGGTCAAAATCCTTATTTGCTTATAAATGAAAAAGAAAATCGTGTATCTAGCTTTTCAATGTCTCCTAAGCCTTCACGTAAGATTTGTTATCGGTATCAGATCTCAATAGGAAGAGAATCCTGTGGTTAAGTACGATAAATTCACATGAACGTCCCATTCCAGCTCTCATTGATCACAGATCGATAAGCAATGCCACAAGGAAAGCACTGAATCATTAATGAATGACATATATAAATACTCTTAATTAATATTTAAATGTTATTTTTGTCTATGATCTTCTCATTCACATTTATAAAAATAAAGTCGCACATTACCTGCTGTGTTGCATCTTACGGAACATTGAATGATTGTAACCACAAATAAATGCTTTAAAACAAGTCCTTGATTCGATGTATTCAATGCACGACCGAATAGTAGATTTATGTGTAAGATGGATTCTAACCGGTAAAACACAGTGAACTAACTTTTCTAGTAGAAGACATTGCAATTTAATCAATATAAGCACTCCACTTAGCAGTCAGCGGAAAACGTGAAACCAAGATGGCACGATGAGTTGCTGTCCTGGAGGTTAGCATCAGCCATGTTGATAGAAGGCAAAAGTATAGTGATTAAAAGATGCAAATTATTCGATGCCTGATGGAGGAGAGAGTTATCGAATGATCACTTTTTTATCATTTCCCTGCAAGCAAGTGGATAATGCCACTAAGACGCAAAAGAGAGTGAAAGAGAATGAGAAGACTAGTAAAGAGAAATGACAATAAAAGAACAGGTTTCAGAAAGACAAGATGGTGATTGACGTTGTATTTAATTTTTTGAATATTGTGGATGACAGGGAAAGGAGAAACCGGAAGAGAGTTCCACAGGTAAGAAGTGCGAGAAAAGAAATTATTAGAAAAGAACTTACGGTTGCATTTAGCTAACAGTAAAACAATAAAACCAAACTGCCAATCGAGTAGTATGCTGAAATTCAAGCAATCAAGGTGCCAAGGGTAAAATTTCAATAAAAAAAATTGCTATGAAAATATTTATAGAAAAGGGAAGGAATTCACCTCATTTCAGCGGAAAAGTAACTGAAGCCGAGATGCCAGGTCAGGACTGATTACATTACAGACCTTTCTTGGATTTTGTTGAGAATCTCGTGATATATAGCAGGAACACCAGACCAGATATGGCCGCAATATTCAATTCACGGACGAATAGTAGATTTATGTGTAAGATGGATTCTAACCGGAAAAATTGTCTTGCACGACAGAGTGAACCAACTTTTCTAGTAGAAGAACTTGCAATTCAATCAATATAAGCACTCCACTTCAAGTCAGTGGAAAACATGAAACCAAAAAGGCACGATGAGTTGCTGTCCTGAAGGTTAGCATCAGCCATGTTGATAGAAGGCAAAAGTATGGTGATTAAAAGATGCAAACATCTATTTTGTAATTACCTTAGCCGACCCAGTTGTTAAAAAAGAAGAAATTTGTTCTATCAGGTGTTGATAAGTTTTCGCTCCGTCTTATACACACACCCGAGTAGCGTACCGTTTATTGACTCTTAAAGTTGAATCGACGAGCGGAGTTCAAATTCCAGTTTAGTCAGTTGCATTCACTTTCGCACTGATGACCGTGACATGAGTATGAATCCATCTATTCTCCCTCCAGTTATTGATTAAATAGCAGAGTAGAATGGTCCATAGGGCCTTGATTGGTAAATAGTCTAAGAGAAAGAAAACTTTGAATTCCAAAACGTGGAGAAGACAATGGGAAACTACTCCAGAATATTTCTTAAAGTGTCAGGGTAAATCATGGATAATAAAAGAAAAGGATTCTGGGAAGAGATATGATCGACTGCGTCCTGAAGTGTCAGGTCATTTTTTTAATCACTTGTCTCTCCCTATAACACAAATGCTTTTCTATCGGTGTTGTCAGTATCAGCTCATTGAGTTGGGTTTTATTTTTATTTTTGTCTCTATGAAAATAAAAATGAAGAAAATAATCGAGTCTTATCTCAAGAATTTAGTTTGGGTTTTATAAAACAGTGTATAATCTTCACTTGTAATTTCGCGAACACAAAAAATACAATTGAAAATAAATACAAAACAACGATTGAAAGTAACTCCGAGAAACATATCTGAAGCTGATTAAAAAATTGATAAGCAAATAAGAGTTCAGAAATAGTATATTCAAGTGTGTAAATAAATAAAAAATAACGGAAATGATTTCCACAGAATTTACGACGTGTTGAGAAAAGTCCAATGATAACGGGAGATAACTCGTCCGAAAGTAAAGGAAATTACATTAATCGTTTATTGCAATTGAGATGTATCTTATGGTTTCAGCGTGTCCTTATAAAATATAGATGCATATGCATCAGGACTGAAGACAATATTCTTGATTGTCCTTTTTATTCCTTGAACAATATTTGTTTTTTCTTCATTTTTATATAGACGGAGATATAAACTTGTACACACGCACTATCTATATATATATAATTTGTTTCAATAAATTAATTCCCGGTGAATGTTGGCCGACCACAACTAAAAGTTTCATGCGCTCACACTATAAAATCACCCCGACACCACCACCAAAAAAAAAGACGTACCGAGAAAATGCTCAATATCATGGGGAAGAGTAGGACCTCAACAAGTAATATAGGTTCCGCAAAGTTTCCTATAACAGAGCATAATATAAATAAAATAAGAAACTCCTAATAAAGTCTACTAAAGAGGCATACCGAAGAAAGAGAGTTCAATGCCATATAAACTGGCAGATTTTTTAATATTTTTCAATAAATTCAGCGAATAGTGGCCAATACAACTAAAAATTCATGCGTTCTCTTAATTATTTCTCTCTCTCTATATATATATATACATATATATATATATATATATATATATATATATATATATATATATATATAAAAAAATATTTAGAATGGAAATGCTTAATATCAGTGTTTTAGCAACATATTTAGTTGAATGGATTTGACTCAAATGACCATCGGTTTCACGCTTATAGTATTGTCTGAGAATCGCATAAGCGTGAAACAGACTGTCACAAACCCATATCCATTCAACGAAATATATATATATATATGTGTGTGTGTATTTATATATATTATCCTTCACCGCTAGCACGACTCTGAGTTTCATGCACATCACAATCTTCAAGTGTTGAATATAGACTGACCGTTACGTAATTTCAGTTTTGATAAAAGTATCTGTTTCCCGCAATGTTGGCGCAGTCAAATATTACACAGTGATTACAGTTTATTTTTTATTTTCAAATATATTTGGCATAAGAAATAAACGGAATTTATATATATGTGTGTGTGTATGTAAGTTGTGGATACTAATTTTTTATATTAAACATAAAGGGAGGTTACTGGTTCTTTAAAAAAGAACATAATTTACATTAAAATTAATTTGGATCAATGTCTTTCAGCAGATATTTATTTTTATGCCTACATGTAACCCCCAATTCATTTCTCTTGTTTAAGAAGCTAGGATTACTTAAGAGTTTTAAAATAATTAATTTTTCAACAAGAGTAAATTACATCTATCACCTGTCCCATTATGATATTCGATTAAGATATGGCTTTAGTTATAATATCCCACGTAATAATTGGTGTATTAGCACCCTTATATAATTGCCAGAAATATTTTAAGAGAGCAGTGCTGTTTATATATTTTATATTGCCTAATGTCTTTCGATGATGGTAGAAACGAAATTTCCAAGAATTTTCAGTGGAACCAAAATGAAATTTGACATCAGTACCGGAATGTATGCTGGCTCGGTGTACAATATTATCATTCATACATTGACCGTTTAAGGGACAGTTCATATTTTTTTCGGCAGTTACATTTATTGTTTTAAAAATTAACTTTGCTGGACATATATCTCTTTAATATAATATTGTTCCGTTAGGATATAGATTTATCGATGTTACTAACGCATCTATAACTGATATTAGCATTATTTTTATTGAAGATCTTTTTTAGTGTTGGTGAATTATTAAAGCGCTTATGAATTAAAAGGTGGATTAAACCGTATAATGTTACCCATGCGGTGTTTCTGTTTATTTTTATCTTTTTTGTCGTTTCTAAATACACTAAATTTATTTTATGGTTGCTTAGTTCTAAAGCTTTCATATATTTAATTTGTTATTATGAAATATTTCCTTATTACTGGACTTATTAAATACTTTCTTTATTCTTGGTGTTATTAGGTAATTTCCTTATTCCCGGTGTTAATAGATAATCTAAATTGGACTGAATATTTATAATTAATAGCTCTGTTTTATTAACATCAATATCTATATATATATATATATATATATATATATATATATATATATATATATATATACGTGTATGTGTATGTCTAGAACAAATCTAGAGCGAGGAATATTAGAGAGGAGAACGATTGTCTTGTGTTATTCTATATCAGTTGTTACGTTTGATAATTCTACCAAATTTAGTTAATTCGCAATTTTAATAAAAAGGATTTATATATATATATATAGAGAGAGAGAGAGATAGATAATATTAGTGGTAAATATACACATACGTATGCAAAATATATAAATATATACATGCTACATACATACATTTCTTTTTGAATTTATAGGTCTGATGAATTGGATCGTATTTACGACTCCAACGGAATAAATTATGACAATGGAATATTAGATGATTTTAGCTTTTTTTATATACATATATATATATATATATATATATATATATATAATGTGTTTTTCAAATTTATTTTGGGTAATTACCGCATCTTTTTATATATAAGACGCAGTTTTTCCAAGCAATCTACCGGAAAGATCAAACTCTTAAACCTTCCCATATTACATATGGGTGTTCATCGATGACCCAAGAATTAAATATATGTGATTATAAATTATGAAATATTAAATTACAGATCGAAATAATGTTTATAATATTTTTCATTATATACAATTATAGATGATTCATTAGCTTTTTCATAAATATTCCCTGTCATATTCTAAGTACGTATTATACAACAGTGTGTGATATATGATGGGAAATATGATATTATATATATATATATATATATATACGTAGAACATCAGGTTTGTTGTAGATCATTTTATAAAAAATAGTTCAGCTTGTGATGAATAATTGATTAATTCCTATATTAATTTATTATCCAGAGGGAAATCCTTTAGCTTTCTATTGACTTTATTGATTGTATATTCAACTCGGAAATAAAAAGGATCGTCCTTATAACCTGCTAAAATATGACAACTGCTTCATTTTCCCGCCAATAAAAGGCTGATCTTTTATTTATTTTTATATAAAAAAATTCTCCAGTTATTATTCTGCGTCTAATGCGAATGTTTTATAGGGGAGGTATAAAAAGCTGACAATTGAATGTTCCTGAAGTAGAGCTTTCAGTCAGAATATTTTTGTGGCTTGTAATAGTGCAGATGAGGCACGAGGTTGATGAATCGAGTTCAAATTACAGTTGAAGGTATTTTCAATTAATACTCTTGAGAAAAGCATAAATTCACCAATAAGTTAGTTTAGGGATTTCGCATTGCTTCTGGTACCCTGTAACTCAGTACAAACTGTCGCACATCATTGGAACAAGACTGTGGCAATGTCAAGTAACTTTCACTGCTCAAAGATGTTATATAGGAATAAAGTGTCGCTGCCGACCCTTGAGTTTGAACATAGATCGCCAGTGAGCAAACACAGGCGATCCCGTTATTGAATTAAGTAGACCACGTGACCATAGTTGAAACGCATATATGTAGGAAGTAGCTGACGACTAACGATCGTCATTTCTAATCTATCCTCTATTACTATTCGGACCTGCATTTCTACTCTATTCTCTGTTACTATACGGACCACTATTCTCTACTCTATTCACTATACTATTTCTCTATTCAGATCACTATACAGATTCCTATTCGAGCTAGTATTATCGAGCAAGTACTATTAGTGCAAGTGATATTCAAAGGCGTTTGACACCAGTATTGTTCATCGAAGTACTATAGTTGCATTGTTCAACGGCGTTACTATATTTGTATCTGAGATTATAAAGTCTCTACTACAACGAGCATTACGAAAGTGACAATGAAAATCCGTACTACTTTAAGTTCATGGACGCTGCTTAAAATAACCAAACCTTTTAGTAACAATTCTTAGACATAATAAAATAATAATGATATAAAATATGAAATAATGATGTCATATGTGTATAATAGAATAAAGAACAAATAGGAATCGTTTATCAATCTAACATGTTTCACTTTTATCAAAGCTTCATCAGAGAATAAAAATAAAACACGTTAGATTGATAACCGTTTCCTATTTGTTCACTATCCTATCATTCTGTTGAATTCCCATCCATATTTGATCTGCATTTGATCCCAATTCAAATATGTTGGAATCTCTCGTCCGGGATTTCAAATGTGGGCTCAGTAAAATAAAAAGCTGCTCAACTTCTGTGGAAACGAGGCCTGGGGGTGTTTTGCAAACTTTTAGGTAGATGGAACATGTGGTTGAGTCATTTCGCTCGAGTGGTTCAGGATCAATTGCCACATGTTTCCGTGGGTAGACAGCAAGGCCTGTTTTACTGCGTGCGACAATGCCACAGTGGCAGGTAAGGCTATCATTGAGAGGAGCGGCATACTGACAACCTGTTTTAATATTTGATCCAGCAGTTGATCCCGATGTTTAAGTCGGCTTTGCTCAAACCTTCGTATAGATGAGAAACAGGACAGGCGTCAGCGACTTCCTTCTAAAGAAAAGAGGATGTTTTATCGCTTCAGATTGTCTTTGAGTTTATCTTTGTTACGCAAGAGTGGCCTTCCAACTGACCTGCTTGTTAGAAGTTGACCAAAGATGAGTTGCTTTGAAAGTCTGCTATCGGTCATACGAGAAAGATGTCCTGTTCACATGAGTTGGATTTACATTAGGATGGCTTCAATAGCTGTCTTATTGCATTTAGTCAGAACTTCCGTTTCTAATGCGATAACCCAATTTTCTGTTGCAGATGGCGCATAAGCAACACTTATGGAAATCATCGAGTTGATTGATGTGTCATTGATACAAAGTCCAAGATTCTGCTCTATACCGACTTGTACACATCAATTTTCATCTTTAACGAAACATCACTGGTATTCCAATGCTTGTGATAAAGATTATCGAATGCATCCTTTCCAATCCTGCACTCAATTTCTTTGTCCATTTTAGCAGTGTTGGATAAAATGGAGCGAAGATATTTGAAAGAGGAAACGGTTTTCAAGACTTTTCCCTCAATATAAACAGCTGGGGGGGCGGCTACAGATAGGATGATGAACACGTTTCGTTTTTTATACTGATTGTTAGCCGAAAGCTTTAGATGTACGAGAAAACTTGGTAACGACTGCATATCCTCAAAGGTATGGGCTATAAATTCGCAATCTTCAGCAAAGAGCAGGGCACGAAGAGTTTGCAAAATCGTCTTAGTTCATGCTTTGAAGAATTGTTGTCCTGAACTCAAATCTCACGCGCGCGCACACACACACACACACATATATATATATATATATATATATATATATATATATATATATATATATATATATATGTCAGTTATGTGCCATGCGTGATATACGCTTAGGCGATCATGTATTTTTCGATACATAACTGACGAGTCAGATTTTTTTCCATTTTTTCTGCAGTAGACCAGCTGCCATCCAAGGCTATAGAACCCGGTCTGTCCTGCTATTTACCCATAGCTGGGGGGGAGAAGAAGATGATTCATACCTTTCCAAATGTATTAGCACGTAAGTGAATGTAATGGATTTGAATGTAGTTCCTTAATCCGAACAGCTATCCATTACTCCAATCGCGCATCCCTTTATATATATATATATATATATATATATATATATATATATATATATATATATATATATAATAAGAAAGAACAGTAAGAATTATAATCTGGTGTAAGCCTTTCAGAAAATCTTTGGGTATAAAAATATGATTTATGCGGATGAATAAAAAATAATTTTTTTTCATTGAAAGCCCAGACGACTCACTGAATAACGGATGTATACGTTTGTTAAATATAAAACCCCAACCCCACCTAAACTTAACCTGACTTTGCAAGTAACATGTATTGAATAAATTAGCTGTCTTAAGAAATTAAAACCCAACCATCCATAAATTAAAATAGATTGATTTTTTCTTAACCTTAACAACTCATAATATTAATATTGTCTGCGCTTATAAATTAAGTAAATTTCTTTGAAAGTTTATTCCTAATATCGCTTGACAATGGAACGAAACTATGGATTTTAAGTTTAATTTTTATAATTAAATTTATAAATTTAGTTTTGAAACATGGAAATTTTCTGTGTCGCGATGGAATCATATTTTTAAAAAGAAATTTATTATAATATATATATATATATATATACACACACACACACAGACAAACCTCTCACCTACGCCCCCCCCCCAATCAACGGACTTCAGATGCAACGGACAAAATCTGCAAGCAAAATATAAAAAGTTATGCAGGAAAAACTTACAAATCGTCAGCAATGTATTTCAAAATATGCGGGCTTAGCGGCACGAGTCGTATTAGTTGCCAAAAGTGAACGCTTGCCAGCGGTGGTTGGCCTTTCGATTGTAAACAAAGACAGGTTTATAATATATACTACGATACATTAGCACGTGCGTCAGAAAGTAGCTGTGAGAAATCTATTATTTTTGTTGGTTTGATTAATATATATATATATATATATATATATATATATATATATATATATATATATATATCTAGTATATATTTATTTATTTCATACATATGATTTATTGTATTTAAAATATGGTCATAACTACTGGTAGTTACTAAAGTGGTTTTATAACTCAAAAAGAATATCTTCCCATCTGCAGACAATCGGCTTTAACGGAATGCCCATCGGCTTGTATGATCGACTCTTACCGATTTTGATGGATCATCATTACACTGATCATTATTGTGGATCATTAATATTAATAATATAATAAATGTAGTAACATAATAGTAATAGCATATGTGGGGTCCGAATGAGAAAAAAATATATTAATCAGTGTCAACATGCTTGAGTAGTTATTTGTTTTTACGTATGCATGTGGTTATTAATTTATTTCTTTTGTTTAACAAATTCGGGTTATCTATATGTTTTAGAATGACAATTTTTTTCTAAGAGGCATAAATTACATTTATTGCCTTTTCCGCTAAAAGTTTTGAATTTTGCTACGTAATTACTGGTAATCGTTAGGTTTCTGTTAAATATATATATATATATATATATTCAATAGGAGTAGAGATGTTCGCCTACTGTCCGGTTCACGCACCTCCCCGGTCTTTTGAACATGAAAAGAGGTTCATCTTTTGTTTCCTGCTTATGATCCAAGTTCTTTCTAAAGTCTACTCAATCTCTTTTACTCCCAGAAGCCCATTGCGTCTTAATGGCATTATCGCCTTTCTTGGTGTGAATTGATTATATATATATATATATATATATATATATATATAGAGAGAGAGAGAGAGAGTTCGGACTGGGCTTTCTAACAAGTAGTTTAGAAGAAGGAGAAATCTGTATTCAAAACTCGGTTGGGCGTTGGGCGAGCAGCTCCACCTCGTAAAAACATACTCGATACTAAAACCAGAAGAGCATCACTTAGCGTGGTGAGATTGTGGCCTTGTACTCCCCAGGGAGTCTACAGTTTCAACAGACCAATCGACCGATATGTTGTGCACATACTGCTATCTGTATTTGTGAGTGTTTTTAGACTTGCATATGTAAAGATTTATCAAAGCACCACAAATGATGCAAAACTGTATAAGCATTATTACACAACGGCCGCTTCACTTCTAAATAGTTTTTTCTTTTTTCTTTTTTCCTATTTCTTCTAAAATCCTCAATATAAGTCTCAGCTGTACTTATAGCGTTAGATGAGGGGTGGGAAGAAGAAACAAGACCGACACCACTCCTGTCTGCGACTTACTTATATCTTCAGCGAATTATTTGATTCTTAAAGTAGATTAGGGTTTCACAGAGAATGAAGGAAAACATGAGGAAAATCATGTCTTCATGAATCAATTCTGCGGTTAAATCTTTCCAAGGATCCGAACGTATATGCAATCATAGGGAGGCTGCTGTAGAGCGACAGTTGGATTTGTTTTTACGGTTTATCAAACGTTTGCAGGTTATTTCAAGCAGTTGTGCATAAGCGAATATAAGCCACCTATCTAGGTACTGACCAGGTTCGACGTTGATCGTACGAGAACCCGTGTTTCAACGTGATATGGCCGTAAGCTCAGCGGCTGTTGAAACTACAGTTGATGAGTTCTATCCTTACTGAGCGCATTGTTATCGCTCTGTGCCAGACTAAAAGCTAAGGTCAGTATTGTAGTGTCAATGTTCCCAGAATTCTTTATGCAAAATTACAGAGAGAATTACACAGTTGCTTGCACCTAATGAATATCGTCTGCATTTGACTGAAATAGTTACGCGTTCTTTTCTTTTTTTACCTGTGTAAGAGACGTTTGTTAGAGTCAGAAATCGGGATTTCGAATGTTGATTTTCAAGGCAAGCAATCCTTATCTTCTGGAAGACTAACAGGATACAATTTATTCTACTGTTTGATTTTGTATCGTTCAAATTTAAACAGGAAAAAGTTTTCTTTACTTTGGAGTTGTGGTAAACGAGACAATCTCGCCGATAATTAATTAATTAAGCTGAATCATCAGTGGTGCTCATCTGTTGCATCCTTGTACCAGATTATTTCGTTTTTGTTTTTTTATGAGAGTGCCCTTCACGCATGTAGCGCTTTTTTTACAAATTGAACGTTTGCGGCAATCCTGCATCAAGTATGTAGATCGAAGACTTACGATTGAATAGTGAGTTCGATCTTCACTGAGTAACCCATACTTTCGGCCTTGTGCCACATCTAAGCTACGCTTAGAAAATCAACGGTTACTTTGACATGGTGTAATGGTTAGCAAGCTTGTCTTGGTAGATCAGTTGCAACTGAGTAAAAAGTCACGATGTCGGACGAAGCTTTTTTGCTAACAGGATTTATTCATTTAGACTCTAGATATTTTAGTAGCAATGAAGTATTTTTAAATTAAACTATCTTTTAGATGTGATTCTACTGTATATTTTATAGTTATTTTATTCATTCAAGTTAGCTCGGACATTGATAAGTCTATAACGCCAACCATCATAGTCTTGCATCAAGATCGGAAAGTCACTAGTGAGGCATTCTGTGTCATAACACAGCTAGTCAATATAGGTGGTTGCTGGGCGACTAACTCCATGTCTAGGTGACCAGAACAGTAGATCACTCGCGAGTTCTTACAAAAATAATTTCCATATGCACTGTAAAAGAAAAATAATGTATCCGACTTGCCTTATTGCGATATTCACTTTATTGCGCTGTTCTCAGTCCAAATCTTCAATATACTATAAGGGTTCTAATAATAACCCATTATATGATGGCCCTCTACTAATAAAGTAATGACTGTTTAACGATGGAAATTACGTCTGGCGATCAATAGGTTTGCATAAAATTTACGCAGTGTGACATGCTCTTTAATTTTCCAAGCGTTTTACTTTTGTAGACAGTCTACGTCTGCTCTCCTTTCATTTTAAATTTCACCATCAATATAGGGAATGTCGATCAGATTTCGTTTACATTTCAGCCTCTTGTGTCCTCGTATATAAAAGCACTAACAAATCACGTTTCACTCCCTTGGTCAAATAGTCCAGAAATATACATCGACCCGATCTTGATCGGCATCATAAGAATTGACGATTACGATATTTGAAATTCCTGCGCTTATAATACTTTAAAACACCGTACGATCACAGAAGTTAAGCAACGTCGAGTCTGGTCAGTACCTAGATGAGTGACTGCTTTGGAATAACAGGTTCTATAAGCTTGGATGTGCGGGTGGTGTAATAGATAACGGTTCGGAACTGAAAATCGGAGAGCCGACTTCCAATTCCAGCCGGGTTTGTTTATTTACTTACGCTCAAATACTCTTAATGAACGTATGAATCCACTTCTCCTCTCCAGCTATGGATTAATTAGTAGGATTTGTATCAGTAAATGGTTATTATCTAAAAAAAAAAAAAAACCTTAACCCGAACCTCAGCCGTAATTAACCTGCATAAGTTTAATATATCTTGGTGGATTAATTAAACTGCATTTCTATCTGCTAATCTATGATCCAAAAGTTACAAACTTATTCAAATAACGTATTAACATGCCTCACCAACCAGTCGTTTAAGAGAACCAGTTATCAAATTAATAAAAATTAAAAACACTTGAGATTTAGCAAAACAGCCGGAATTGAAAATGGTTTCAATTTTCGTTGAAAGAAGAATTCGTGATTTGTGGATGGTTAAAAATCCT
>CAHIKZ030003135.1:67500-130000 GCA_903632075.3 Acanthosepion pharaonis
TACAGTAATGTAATTAGTAAGCTTGTTAATAGATGGAAGGAAGTCATAGATAATCAGGGAAAATACATTGTTGATTGAATCTGTAATTAAATGTAACATTTGGTCACTTGTTTTCTTTATTCAAAATTCGGACAGAACTTATGGGATGACCTGATATATATATATAATTTATATATATATATATATATATATATATATATATATATATATAAAGGCATGTCAATTTATATAATTTTTATCAATATATATATAATATATATATATATATATATATATATATATATATAAAAAATAAAAAGTAATATATAATTTACATATATATATAAAATATAATATATATATATATATATATATATATATATATATATATATACATCTGTATCAAAATACTTTTGACAAATTTTTGATTATAAATAAAATAATCAAAAAAAACGAGGACAAAATTAAAATATAAAATTGTATCTGAAAGAAGGAATTTTAAATTAGTCATTCGTAGATACAAATTATGGATAATATCGTTAGAAAATCTTCAAAAAAAAATAGATATTTTTAATTTTTTAACTTTTGAGAAAATATTTCAGTTTAACAATGGATTTAAATTCAGGATGATCTATGTCTAAAAACAGATACAAACAATGTCTATACGGTTTTTCCAATTATTTTTATATGGATTTTATATATTTAAAAATAAATGTATAAGGTTATTATCCATATAAGACAGAAAACGGATCAATTCATTATTTTTGGTAAATTCTTGAGACAAAATCGAAGAAGACCAAAAAATTTAATCGTAAAAAAAAACCAAGAAAAACATTTCATAAAACATAAATTCGGAAAAATATAATCATATAGATTTATGTATACATATAATATATATAAATATATATATATAGTATTACATTATAAAAATTTAAAACTGGCTGACAAAATAACACGAAAGATGGAATATTCTTTCATTTTTTTACCGTTATCCTTAAAAAAAAAATTTTTAAACAACATAATCCGGGAGAAGATTTTTATCTTGATTTGTTACTTAAAACCTACAAAACAAAAAAAAATGGCAAAAGATTTTTGTCTAATAATGCATTTTTTTAATCAATTTTTGAAAAATTTGATAAAAAAAAGGATGAATAAAACAAAATACCGTTGAAGATGAAAAGATCCAAGATTCAATGATCCTTTGGTATGCATTTGTTTTATTGCCAAAAAATTTCGGAGGTTTTTCAAATTTTTAAGAAATGTTTTTGTTTTCAAGTAATTAAATGGCCTTTTGACATATTTTTTTTAAAATTTTATTTTAACCATGAACAAATATTATAATTATTAATTTTGTATATATAGTCTTTTATGTATAAAGTATTTTATTACATTTTGTCTTTATATATATATATATATATATATATATATATATATTTATATAATTTATACGATTATCTATTTGAGTAAAAAGAATGTTTCCAATTAGAAACCTGAATTTTTTTTTGATTAGTATTTTTTCGACATTCTTTATATATGTTATCTCATTTTAATTTTTCTATTTTTCAGTCTTTCAACCTGGGTTTTTGAAAAATGTAAATCGATCAAAAAACATTTTCAACAAAATTCTCAACATTTTTTATTGCACTTGAACATCGTTGACAAATTTATTTAATAAGTTAGAAAAAATTCAGATTTTTTTATCATATAATGCTCGACTTTTCATTCTTCATTGTGGTTTTTTTTTTTAAAAAATCAGAATAGTGATTTTTTAAAAGAAAAATTTTGTAATTTTTTTCCTGAATGAAATATTTTTTTTATCAAAATAATAAACCTTCATTACTAAAAAATTTTTTATTTTTTTCTTCTTCGTTTTTTTTCTTCGTCCCAAAATTTCTTAACCGAGCATTGATTTCATTTTTAGTTTTCCGGTAGAAATTTCCAAAAATATTTATTATATATATATTTTATATAAATGTAAATATTCCTTTTTTATAAAATAATCTCATAAAAATAAAAAAAATTTTTTTTCATAAATAGTTTTTTTTACTTTTTTAATACTTTTCACTTCTTTAATTCTCTATACATTATATCTCATAATTATTTCGAATGATTCTTCATCTCTTTTTCAGCAATTTATCTCAAACACAAAAACAAATTTGAACAAAATTTTTTAATTTTTAAACCTGATGTTTTGAAAAGATTCAGGATAGGGGTTTCTGTTTATCTGAATAGAACGCTGGAATATTTTTTTTTTTGTTTTTTTTTATTTTTTGAAAATAACATAGGTCATTATTTCACAAATTAACAAATCTGTTTTTTAAGACACACACAAACATTTACAATTTTATATTTTTCACTGTTTTTATTTTATTTATTTCCGCCAAATGATTTTTATACAATAATAATATTATCTCTATATTTTACTTTATTAATGTCTTGTCATATTTTGCTAAAATTAATATTTATTGACGAGTTTTCTTCGAAATTTTAAAAAATATAAAATTAAAAAGAAAAGAAATTATATCTCAAATTTGAAACTAATACAAACACACAAAAAACAGTTCATTAAGCAAATTTTTACAAAGGTTTTTCTATTCTTTTTTCTCTCTTTTTCCATTCTAAAATACATTAAAAATTCAGGACTATTTTTTATAAATAAATTATAATCTATAGAATTAAATATTTTTAAGTTATTTTTACATTTTTTTTGGTTCCCTTCCAGAACTTCCCAATATATGATATAATATAAATAAATGAATAAATTTAAAATATTTTTTAATATTGTGAATTTTATTATAATTGGGATATATTCAATGATTTTCAAATTTTAAAAGACTTAAAAAAAATAATTGTAAATTTAGAAAATGAAAATGAAAATCGGTAATAAATGATATTCTGAATGGAATATCATGAAGAAATTTTATGATGGAGAATACAGAAACCCCTAAATCAAAGTAAAATAAAATTTAAATATAAACAAAAGGACACTTACATAAAAATATCAAAATCGAACAAATGAAAAATCATGAAGGTAGAATAAATTTATGATCAATAATAAAAAAAAAGAAGGATCATAGAATATATATAATTTTTTGAAAATAATTATATAAAAACAAGGTTTATGAGAAACATTCTATATTTTATTCAGGAGTTATTCCATGGATAAATTATTTAAAAGGTAATAATTGAATTGTATATCAAACCAATTTTCAAAAGTTATTATAAGGATCTTGATTCCAAATTAATATCTAATATGATCAGTGAATTAAAAATTCATCAGAGAAAATATAACATAAAGAAAAATGAATTTTTACTTGATAAAAATTTTAAAGCTGTTCAAATTTTCTAGTCTCAAGTGGTTAATTAAATCAAAATATAATATATTTAAACTTAAATATCTCTCTTGATATACATAAAAATATATAAATCTTTTCAAACTGATATATATAAAAATATAAATATATATATATATATTTATATCTATATATTTTTAAAAGTTGGATAATTTTGAATTGTCTGAATGTAAAAATTTCAATTGTGGAACAATTAATTAAGTTAGGGAAATTTTTTAGACAAAATTCTCCCCAATCCATTTGAAAGACATGTAATAATAAATATTATAAGATATGTAATAATACCCAGTTATCTTTTTTTTTAGATAGAAAAAAAGGGACGAAAGCAATATTTGATTGTTTTCAAAAGGATGGTTTAATTATTTTTTTGGATGGAACATGTGAGCAATAGGAAAGTTTTATAATTAAAATCGAAGGACTATTAAATAAAAGATATATATCTGGAGTTTAAAAAATAAATATATATAAATTGGACTAAATTTAATTTATCATAGAAAATGTGTATGCAACCAAATTTAACACTCACGGGACATTTTTAAAGAAAAAATGAATTATATAGAAAAAACAAATAATTTTTTTAACAGATATATTGCATAAATGGATGAAAGAACAGAGACTAGGATTTTCAAATTTATGGTAATTGTTGATAGATTTTGCACGCCATTTATTTATTAATTGAATTTAAAAATAACAGACATTTTTTAAACCTGCCTATAGGACTGATCATTCTGAAGTTAGATTCAAATATAGGGTATGCAATACTACATGTTATGAAATATATATATATATATATATATATATATATATATATATATATATATATATATATATATTATGTGTATTTAGGCAACATATTTTCATTTATACACGTTTCATTAAATAATATAGACAAGTGTTGTCTATTTATTTTATGTCAAAATTTTTGGGGAGAAGAATCGTGAAAGCGATTTGCAAAAAACCAACATAGTTTATAAATTCAGGTGCCCTTTGGGAGAGTGTATCTCCAACGAATTAAATAATATTTATGTTGGTCAAACCACAAACTCGCTTTCACGACGCTTGACACTACATTTTAATGAAAACTCTAACATTTTTAGGCATTTAAAACAACATGCCTGCCCGCACACACAATTCCATGAAAAAATACTTGTCGAAAAACACAACTATACTTCGACATGAAAACAATAGACAAAAAACTAAAAATACTTGAAGCATTATACATCAAACAGTTAAAACCCAACCTAAACAAAATCAACTATGGAATCTCTACAAATATTCTTAAATGTCTATAATTTCTATAATTGGTAACAGAAGCCATTGGTTTATACCAACGGCTTTCCTTATTTCATTCTCCAATTCACTCTCGTGTAGTCATGTGTGACGTCATGAGATGCGGTGCGATTTTCGCTTCTAGCGTCTTATATGCGCGTGTTCATCGTTGCTTAGTGATCCACTATGTAAACAAAACAATGACAGACTATCATCACTGTCGTGTCCGTATATTGTTTGATATGTTTGTAATTTACATCTTTGATAATGGCTTGAGTAAGCCGAAAGCTTAGATTATATTAAAAAATAATGGATAAATATTGTGAATTTTTTTTCGGTTTTAATGAAACTTATGTTATCAAACTTATCATAAAATAAATAGACATACTTGTCTAAAAAATTTTACATAAAATAAATATATATATATTATATATATATATATATATATAAACATATATATATATGTTGGTGTGCGACTTAAGTTTCGCTGAATGACAGCTCGACGGGCACAAGGTCTATGTGCCAACAGATTATTTAGAATCTGACTGACGCTAATTCAGTCGGTTTCGAATATATAGAGGCTACCGGACCCTCTATATATATATATATATATATATATATATATATATATATATTTGGTTTGATAGATGTGAGTTATTCTATCTCTGATATTGAGCGCTTTTAATAAGTATTTTCATATAATATATAAATAATTATACATCTATATATTTATTTATATTTATATACACTTTTCACACACACACACACACATATATATATATATATATATATATATATATATATATATATATATTGGAGGCACGGTGGAGTAATGAATAGACGATCGGAGTGTGTTCTAGTTACAGTTGAATCTGTTGCATTCACTTACGTGATTTTTACCAACACACAAACAGAAAATGTCTCATATCGAGAATATTTAACATTGAACATGAGGAAAAATTAAATTATTTTTAATAATATGTGGAAATCTCCACTTTTACCTGAAGACGGTCGATGAGACCAGAAACACGTGTCGTAAAATTATGTAAAACAAAGCATAATATTTTTTCTAAATAAATCCACATTACAACCAAAAACGTTTGCGGCACCTCTCTTCTCTTCTTTTTAATATACATACTTTTCTCTAGTTGGAACCACTACATTATATTTCACCCTGCCATGTCCCATAAGTACTCGCTTGGTCCCATATCGGGATAACATTGTGGCCACACCAGTCGTTCTAAGAATCCAGAATTATCCTCAAACCAGTTCTGGTCACCTTGTTCTGATAACATTTTGCCTCAACCCGATGGGGCAAACCATTGTTGTTGGCGAACATGGAGTCAATTAATGGGTGCAAATGATCAGGAAGTTGTGTAACATTGCGATCACCGGTTAATGATGTGTTTAAGCGCACCCAATCGAATGCCACGTAAACACACTACACGCTATTACAGAATCATCCCCATCCTGTATAGTCACTTGTTAAAAACTGGAATTTATGGCCCCACGGGGTTGTGTTACATATGAACCCTACCATAAAACCGAAATGGATGACTCTCTGACACAACAGACCACGTAAAAATTTGTCCGTCATCTACGGTCCAATTAGCGACGTCAACTATTCAGTCTCGTTGTTCTTTAAAAATAGACTATTGTTATTATCTGTGTTCGTGGGGGACTTGTGGAGGATTATTTTTAACACTTTAGCCGCTTTTCCTCAGATGAAATGTTGCAAGCCTCTCGCTATTCTATCGCTATTTCCATGGCTAGGACTCGCCATGCGCTGGGTTGAATCATTTCATTCCTATTTCATTGATTAGAAGGAAGGTCTCAGACAACCGCTACTTTATGGAACATGTTCCCGAAAAGACGCTTACCCGGTCACCACTTCAAGTCTAGTGTCAACAATTATCTATCCTGCATATATCATAATCAAATTTTCCTCCCTCATACGTTCAGGAAACAACCTCATTAACCCCATTAATTTGAATATTTATTTGGGCTTTATATTGAGCTTGTTTTTATAAAAAAGAAAAAAAAAATATATTGAAAGCTAAAGATCGTTGATCTTTTATGATATATATAAATTTTGGTAACTGCATTGAGCGAGTGTCACTTGTATTTTTCTGTAGATGATTCTTGCCAGATGCTTCGGGTCATGATCAATAAGGGTACTCATTTGGACAATTCGCTGTTCATGGTGGGCGGTAATACTTTTCATCATACATTCCGTATATACCTGCCACCGTAGAAATGAATGTCATGAGTTTACAAAAAATTTAGTAATAAAAATCTGTTTGGGTAAAAATATCATGACCAAGCTAGTGTACACACTGACTCGCTGATATAGGTTTGGGTATTTCTATGACTTCAAGGTATAGGTCATCATCATTGCGTTTACTAAAAAATTCGTTTAAAAGAGGATACTACAAAATAATTCCGTCCTGGGTAAGTAGATAAAATATATCCGCGTCCTGGGTAAAACGATCAACTACATCCAACAGCAAGTAATCTGATCAGGAGGTTTTGAGGAGCGTGGAACCACCTCTTAATTGCTGGTGTTCCCAGGTCTACCCTGACCCGGGGTGGTAACACCTGTTAGGGTCCCAGCTATGGGCAAATACTTAACCCTCAAACTGACGTCAAAACACAAAGTGTAAAAATAGGTTTTAATACCAGCAACACGTTTTTGTAAAAAAATTACCAGCAATAAATTGTTGAAGAAAAAATTATTAGCAGCAATACATTTTGGGGAAAAATATTACCAGCAATGCATTTTCGAAAAGGATATTACCAGCAATGTATTTTCGAAAAGTATATTACCAGCAATACATTTTCTAAAAGGATTTTACCAGCAATACATTTTTGAAAAAAAAAGATATTACCAGAAATACATTTTTGAAAAAAGATATTACCAGCAATACAAATCTTGTCGACATTAAATAACCCATTGAGGTTGATATGCAGTAAAACAAAACAAAGTAAACCAAACCAAACAAAATGATTAATAACGCCAAACTGATGCAAATGATTTTGTACACAAGACTTGGACATTTTGAGTCTGTTGGTCGTCTCTCATATTGCATTGCTTTGTATTTAATCTCAACTATTCTACTCGACATGGATGCATTGTTCAGCAAGTAATTTTCAGCACAAAACTGCGCAACCCACTCTTAACACGTTTGATCATTCACAGTCATTATCATTCATGTGGATGATCTTGGCTCTCCACATCTTCCTATCTCTTGTAACGCAAAACAACGTTTGAATTTTTACCATCTTATCATGCTCCTGCTCTGTCATTCATTAACAAAACTCATCAGCTAAGTTTCTTGCTAATTTCCCACTACTATTTCTTTCCACAATACGCTTTGTAGATATTAAAATTTTTCAAGTCGTCTTTCCTGAAAATATGTCCGAGAAATTTCAACGACCACTTTCTGATTTTTTCTTGTTCCCATTTTCTTTAGAACTTTCTCATTACTCACATTTTCTGTCCATAGTATTCTCAGCATCCTTCTGTAGAACCAAATTTCTATCGCTTCGACTCTCTTCTTCATCTGTAAGAAAATTGTCCAGCATTCACTTCATTACAAGAAGATAGATATGATGTAGCAATTCAGCACTCTTTTCTTTGTTACTACCGACATGTTCCTATCTCTTAATACTTTGCTTAATTTCTGAAAAGCATGATAAGATTGTGTAGTATTTATTGCCATATCGGGGATTACATATTACATCGCAGTTCGGCACTCTTTTCTTTGTTCCTACCGACATTTTCCTATCTCTTAATACTTTGCTTAATTTCAGAAAGGCATGATGAGATTGTCCCGCATTCATTGCCATATAGGAGACTGGATATTACATAGCTGTTCAGTACCATTTTCTTTCTAACGAAATTTTCCTATCTCTTAATACATTGATTAGTTCCTGAAAGGCATGATGAGATTGTCCAGTATGCATTGCCATATGGGAGAATCAGAACTCTTTTCTTTGCTCCTACCGACATTTTCCTATCTCTTAAGACTTTGCTTAGTTTGTGAAAAGCATGATGAGATTGTCCGGCATTCATTGCCATATAGGAGATGATGAGATTGTCCGGCATTCATTGCCATATAGGAGATTGGATATGACATAGCTGTTCAGCTCCATTTTCTTTCTAACGAAATTTACCTATCTCTTAATACATTGATTAGTTTCTTAAAAGCATGATGTGAATGTCCCGTATTTATTCTCATATGGGAGATTAGATATTACATAGCAGTTCAGCACTCTTTTCATTGTTCCTATCGATATTTTCCTATCTCTTAATACTTTGCTTAGTTTCTGGAATGCATCCTTTCGCTATTTAGACGCGCTTTTGGATCTCTGTGTCGCACGTTTCTTCGGTCCCAATACCTTCTACACGAATTACATGAATAGCTTTTGGGTTTGAATCACGTTTTTATTTTCTTACTGAAAAAATGTATACCATACAGAAAATTATTTCATTTTCTGTTGAATTTAATAAGCCAAAATAGAATAGTTTTTTTTTTTATAGTTTGTAAAATGTATGATGATGCAACAGCTGTTAAAATACCATACAGAGCGGGAGTTTTTTTTGTGGGGGGGGTTAATGAAATCTGTTCAACTAAACACTCCTAATGCCATCTCACGATAAAACTAGTACGAAAATTTTGGCCAATACATTATTTGTTTACATGCGGGGGGTGCGGGGCCTATGTATAATTTTTTCGATTTCTCTTCCAACTTTCTCTCTCTTCCACCCCCGAATCACGCACATGACTCTTCACTTTTTCTCTCTTTACTACACACACTTTCACCATTGCGTTTTCTCTTCTTCTCTTCCCTCTCAACCACACATTTTTATCACTCTATATCACGCCTTCACTCTCTCTCTCTCTCGCTCCCCCCTCTCTTTTTACTACACATTTTATCACATCATATCCCTTGTTCACGGTTCTTCGCTTATCTTCACCGCTTATATTTGTACGATTTCTTCCTTCTCTCCGACCAATTCCAGCCAAAGAATTATTATCTTGATATGTTTTGCTAATGTATTGATTTTTTTTATTATCCATTCTATATCGGAATCTCCACCCTACCAAAAACATATTTTCTCTCTGTGGGGATGTGCGCTCGGCCTAGTGGTTATCTATGCCTGAAGTGGGGTCGGTATGCAGTGTTCAAATACCGGCCGAGATCATGGCGTTACTTTCGCACAAGAACTCTTGGGAAAAGTATAAATCCATTTCTTCTCCATCCCCGGCACCTACACCTTAGCTATGGGCAGACTGGACGCCCTAGATGCTGGAAAATAGTCGATTCCCTGTACCGCTCCAGTAAGTACCTGGCTATTCTTGCTATCCTCTGCTTTTCCAATAGCCAGATGAAGCCAAAAATGGAGTACTGCTGACATATATAGACAGGAGCTGCCCAGTCTTCGCTTTCCAAAAGTATTACGGCATTCTTGTAAGTGATGAATTATTTTCCATCCTACAACCCCTTTCCCCAGAGACAAAATGTCGCAAGACTCCCGCTACTCTATCGCTATTTCCATGTAAAGTTTTCAAACGAAATACATTGCTTAGTTCAACCAGTTCTAATCTTCACGGTTAAGACCTGCCATACCACGCACATTGTATTGAACCACTATCATTCCCTCCGTCAGTATCTGTCTATATTTCTGAGATGAGGTATTATGTACACTATTTACATTATTCGGATTATTGACCTCATCTTTGTCGCCATGTTTATTACAACGTTTCGGCCGTTGTATGCTCCGGCCTTCTTCAGGTGGTTGGAATGTCGAACTGAACCCTTTATTTCGCTCACTGGGGTAGACTGTCATGTCTAATGTGTGTCAGTTATCAGTTATCTCCTGTTAATTCCCCTCTCCAAGTTCTCCACTGCCTTAATCAGGTATTGAACTCACATTCTTCGGGTCCTGTCACTGGATCTAACTAACGCCTTTATCCACTGTGCCATGTGTCCAGGACCCAAAGAGTGTGAGTTCAATACCTGGAACTAGAACAGTCTACCCCAGTGAGCGAAATAAAGGGTTCAGTTCGACATTCCAACCACCTGAAGATGGCCAGAGCATACAACGGCCGAAACGTTGTAATAAATATAGCTACAAAGATGAGGACAATAATCCGAATAATGAAAATAGTGCATTCTCTCCGTATTTCATTGGTCGGATTTAAGTTGCGCTAGCGCAGCTTCTTCCCGTGGCCCGCAACCGACACCCGAGAGGATGATTCCCTGATCACTATAATCTTAATTTGTTCATATTTAGGGCCAACTGTTTTCTTCCCCACATATTCCCATAAACTATGCCTCTTACTCTGTAACCCTCGGCCTCAAGTGGCTCTTGGGTCTTGCACAGGGTGAACATCATTGTAAAAAAAAGAAAGATGATAACCGAATTCAAAAACGGTTTAGTGTGGAGCTGGCAACTCCATTGTAAAGAAGATATGAAAACCACAGCAGCACCGTGCTGTGATTCTATATTTCATATGCAGTAAGAAAGACTTATCTATCTATCTATCTATCTATCTATCTCAGTCTGTTCACTATCTATCTATCTCAGTCTCTTTACTATGTATCTCAGTCTCTTCACTATCTATCTATCTATCTTAGTGATTTTCCTTCTCCTTCTGAATCATTCAAAGTCTTTTCAAGTAAATTTATCTCCCAAGACATTCGTACACTCTTACTTAAAACCTCCACTGTATCATTCAAACTCTTAAACAACACAATCTTCTATACTTTTCTCATATGCACACACCCTATCTATCTATTTTCCCTCTCTCTCTTCCAGGCCACAATACCGCTTTTCCCTTTCGTCTGTTTCTCTCTCACTTTTCCATTTTCTCCAGATCTCCATTCTTCTCTATTTGACACCTACCCCCACGTACAAAATAACGCGATTTATATTATAACCGTGAACCACAGCTCCATTTATCAATGCTTCGTTCATCTTCCCTACTGTCCTCATTTCTTTCTATCTCTCTCTGTCTACGCTTCTTTCTCCTCAACTTCCGGTATCATCACTGCCCCGGCTTCGATCTGATTGAATGGGTGGAAGGTGGAGAAGTCACGATTGTTCCGCTTCTTAATGTTGAACCTGATTATGACTAAAGTGAACGACGGTAAGAATATATACAAACTGCGACGCCTCATCACTTGGCTGCTGGCAGACGATAGCATCAAGTTCACTCTAGCACCGAACAAATTGTAGCATTTTTATATAAAAATTCGATCCTGCAAAATGTATATATAATGTTGTGTGTGGCTGTTTGTTTACAACAAGAAATGCTCACTTCTCAATTGCTGCCATTTGTTTTTCGTTGTTTGTTTGTCGAAGGAATTTGACGAGAATGGACATCTCAACTGTCAATATACTGCTATATATAATCATGGGGTTTATAGTAATTTTTGTTAGTGTGTTTTATTTAGAAAAGTCTTATGAGTGAATCTTGAACTTAAAGAACAGGTGTAATTTATTAAGAGATAGATGCACATGTTACTATAAGCTAAACAATGTAAATATCTTTGAAAAATACCAGTTATAGATAGATAGATAGATAGATAGATAGATAGATAGATAGATAGATAGATAGATAGATAGATATGAATTGAGTATCTGTCTATATTTCTCAAGGACACATGGCACAGTAGATAAAGGCGTTAGTTAGATCCAGTGACAGAACCCAAAGAGTGTGAGTTCAATACCTGGTTAAGGTGGTGGAGAACTTTCAGAGGGTAAGAATATATACAAACTGACATCCATTAGACATGGCACGTGCAACGGTCTATTCCAGTGAGCGAAATAAAGGGTTCAGTTCGACATTCCAACCACCACATTCCAAGAAGGTCGGAGCGTACAACGGCCGAAACGTTGTGATAAACCTGACGACAAAGGTGAGGACAATAGTCCGAATAATGTAAATAGTGTAGATATGAATTGAGATGAATATCTCATTAATAATTGTTTTGGAGATTAACAATGATTTTTCCAGATAAAAGTCCTACTATTTAACCCATAGCTGGAAGGAAGAGATGGATTTATATCTTACCCAAGAGTTTTTGCGCATAAATGAATGTAACGACTTCTACTCTGAGCCTCTGTCCATTACACTACCCTCACATCTCGATATATATGCGAATTTATAGATAGATTACGAATGGAATTAGATAGATAAGAAATTTAGATAAATAGATAGATAGATAAGAGATTTAGATAGATAAGATTTAGATAGATAGATAGATAGATAAGAGATTTAGATAAAATTGAGAGAAAGTGATCAAATTAATATAGATATGAATATTGAGATGAATTCCCTGAAAGCCTATGAAGATTCTATTGTGCCAAACTGTCTTATAAAGAATCAGCCTTCGCAAATTCTTAAATATATCCACAGATACGCAAAAAGTGTATATGTGTGTATTCGCGCGTTTGTCTTTGTGTGTGTGCGAAGTAATTTGTCACAAATCAATAGGTTTTTATTTAATATTACTTCATACTACCCCAAACCTTATTTTGTGGATATCCATATTTGAGTAGATGCCCTGTAGACGCCCATACACATAATCCACACTGTTTAAAAAACAGGGCGTCTACTCAAACATGGGTATCCACAAAATAAAGTTTAGTGTGTTAGGAAATATATATGAAGTGTCTAAAAGTTAGAAACAAAAACTTTATAATGCGTAGCAACCACTTCATTTGAGTCTATGATGTACTGAATATCGTTGTTTAGATGTGACTGCAGGGTTTTTGATGAAGTCTTCAACCTGTCTATAGATGCTCAGTGCGAATTAATTCTGACGAGAACAGAGTCTGATGTGGCATCTTCAATTAAGCCATGTATTCCTGGAACCAGTTTCATGTCACATGCTCATGATGAAGAAAAGATTGCTTTATTTTGTTACTGTTGCCAGCCAAACATCTATAGCAGTTTCCACAACAGAAAGTGCTCAGCTTTTTGGCCCCGAGCATCATATTGTCCTGTTCACATCTCATGAGTGCCACAACTACACTGTCTCTTTACCTATTACGTTACACATACTTCCAATTCTTTGGTGGGGAAGGGGTCATAAACCGACAAGTACATACCTGTTTAAATTTTTAGGTTCTTCAGTTCATTCGGCGCAAAATTTATAGAAGTCTGGTCTACGCTAAAATTCTTACTGCTTTCTTTTCGAGGAAGCTTTTGAAATTCCTAATCGGAGAGCCGAGTTCGAAATCCAGTCGAATCCATTACATTCACTTACGTTCTAAATCCATTGGGAAAGGTATGAATCCTCTTCTTCTCCTAGACCAGGTTCTATAGCCTTGGATTGCAACTGGTCTACTGCAGAAAGAAATGACGACATACTGCGAGAAAAAATCTGCCTCGTCAGTCATGTATCGAACGATTCATGATCGCCTAAGCGTGTATCACGCATGGCACATAACTGACTGACTGAAAACCTTTAGGTAATACATAATATAGTGTGTGGGGCTATCTGTAGCCTTTCTTTATTCAGAGAATATTTTACTCATATCCAACAACGATACGAATACGTTCAGAAAAGATGTTCGCACCAGAATTTATCTATTTATTCGATCTCGTCCAAAACTATGAGTCAAAAGACACTCCTTTTTATCCCCCCAGAGTATCCCAAGTGATAATATTACTCATCACAAGCTTAATAAGATAAGAAATTTGTTTTTCGGCGAATCTCCTCACCATTAATAATTATCGGCTCGTGTTCTTTTTGTATCAGCCTCATCAATATCATCGGCATAGGCTCTGCTTATTGGTTTATTGTATAAAGTGCTTCAGGAACTCGCATATTCTTCGACGACTGGTTTAAGCTATTAGAAACCGGAAGTGTGGTGCCGTTGAAGACGTAGGCTAAAGGGCCAGCAGTATTGAACAGGAAGAAGTCGATAATGATTGAAACGATTTTATAGTTAAAAAATTATATGGAACACTGATATTAAAATCCGGTTTGTCTGGTTCCTGGGATTGTAAGAGGGAAGGAAATGTTTATAGATCAAAAATCGAATTTGCGAATTCCTTGATAACGAAATCGAGATATTTCGTTAATTGGATTTTACACGTAAAAAGATAGATAGATAGATAGATAGATAGATATGAACAGACTGAGATAGATAGATAGATAGATATGAACAGACTGAGATAGATAGATAGATAGATAGATAGATAGATAGATAGATATGAACAGACTGAGATAGATAGATAGATAGATAGATAGATATGACATGACTGAGATAGATAGATAGATATGAAATAGATAGATAGATATGAACAGACTGAGATAGATAGATAGATAGATAGATAGATAGATAGATATGAACAGACTGAGATAGATAGATAGATAGATAGATAGATATGAACAGACTGAGATAGATAGATAGATAGATAGATAGATAGATATGAACAGACTGAGATAGATAGATAGATAGATAGATAGATAGATAGGAACAGACTGAGATAGATAGATAGATAGGAACAGACTGAGATAGATAGATAGATAGGAACAGACTGAGATAGATAGATAGATAGATAGATAGATAGATAGATAGATAGATAGAAACAGACTGAGATAGATAGATAGATAGATAGATAGATAGATAGATAGATAGATAGAAACAGAAAAGATAGATAGATAGATAGATAGATAGATAGGAACAGACTGAGATAGATAGATAGATAGATAGATAGAACAGACTGAGATAGATAGATAGATAGATAGATAGAACAGACTGAGATAGATAGATAGATAGATAGATAGGAACAGACTCATGATAGATAGATAGATAGATAGATAGATAAATAGATAGATAGAAACAGACTGAGATAGATAGATAGATAGATAGATAGATAAATAGATAGATAGGAACTGACTGAGATAGATAGATAGATAGATAGATAGATAGATAGGAACAGACTGAGATAGATAGATAGATAGATAGATAGATAGATAGGAACAGACTGAGATAGATAGATAGATAGATAGATAGGAACAGACTGAGATAGATAGATAGATAGATAGATAGATAGATATGAATTAACTGAGATAGATAGATAGATAGATATAAATTAACTGAGCTAGATAGATAGATAGATAGATATGAATTAACTGAGATAGATAGATAGATAGATATGAATTAACTGAGATAGATAGATAGATATGAATTAACTGAGATAGATAGATAGATAGATATGAATTAACTGAGCTAGATAGATTGATATGAATTAATGAGCTAGATAGATAGATAGATATGAATTAATGAGCTAGATAGATTGATAGATAGATAGATAGATATGAATTAACTGAGCTAGATAGATAGATATGAATTAACTGAGCTAGATAGATAAATAGATAGATAGATATATAGATAGATATGAATTAACTGAGCTAGATAGATAGATATGAATTAACTGAGCTAGATAGATAGATAGATATGAATTAACTGAGCTAGATAGATAGATAGATAGATAAATATGAATTAACTGAGCTAGATAGATAGATAGATAAATATGAATTAACTGAGCTAGATAGATAGATAGATAAATATGAATTAACTGAGCTAGATAGATAGATAAATATGAATTAACTGAGCTAGATAGATAGATATGAATTAACTGAGCTAGATAGATAGATAGATATGAATTAACTGAGCTAGATAGATAGATAGATAGATAGATAGATAGATAGATAGATAGATATGAATTTACTGAGATAGATAGATAGATAGATAGATATTAACTGAGATAGATAGATAGATAGATAGATATTAACTGAGATAGATAGATATAAATTAGATAGATAGACAGATAGATAGATATGAATTAACTGAGATGGATAGATAGATATGAATTAGATAGATATGAATTAACTGAGATGAATAGATAGTTAGATATGAATTAGATAGATAGATATGAATTAACTGAGATAGATATGAATTAACTTAGATAGATAGATATTTTTAAATCATGTCATCCCAAGCAGGGCAGTATAGCCACAAATCAGAAGGGGTTACTGATTGTAAAAGAATAAGAAAAAAGAAAAAAACATTATTATGGAGCGAGAAAAATAGAAGAATAATGATGAAGACAATAGATAACGATTGACATTGCATATAAATTTATGAGGATCAAATTGGCTGGAAAACATGGAGCAGGAAAAGAGTTCCACAAGTGAAAGCTACCAGAAAAGAAACTTAGCATAGAGCATACGGTTACATCAAGCCAATTCAACTGTGAACTGACGGGACTTTGCCGCCAATCTAGAACTGCGCTCAAGGTGTGAAAGTGAAAGAAAAGACTGACTTTTGGGAGGATTGAGAAGAAGGCATAAGATGAACTGCATTCAAGAAGATAGAAGATGTAGACTGACGTTAAAAGAGATTGTTGGTGTAGAAGCGGTGATTGCATTTAGCTATTTCAACAGTGCAATTGTGAGACCTAGATGCCAATTTAGTAGCACGCTTAAATTCATGTAGTCAGGGCAGCAGGGAAAAAGCTCGCCATAACAGTTGTCATGAAAATAGTTGTAGAAAAGACAGAGGGAAGCCACGACATGTCGGTGAGAAAGTGACTGAAAAGAAGATGCCTGGTCAAGATCGATTCCATTACAAATCCTTCTTTGAATGTTGTCATGAATCTTGAGATCTACAGAACCAGACTAGATATGGCAACAATATTCAATGCCGGGACGAATGGTAGATTTGTAAATGTACAAGATGGAATATGATGAGAAACGTTTTATGGCACAACACAGTGATCCAACTTTCCTTGCAGCTGATGATTCGATGTAGTTGCTCCGCCTCAAGTCAGTGGGAAACGTGAGACTAAGAAACAGTGTGTGGTTCTCTTGATGGAAGGCAGAAAAAGGTTTTCTATGGTGGTTAAATGAAAGCGGTTTTGATTTGGAGGCGTTCAAATTTACAAGACATCTCTTGGCTCAGTTAAGCACTGATTGGAGGTCCTTTTCACCAGCAGCTGCAATGTTTACTTTGTCGGACCATTCGGATTTGCTATTGAGACAGGAGTAAATGGTAATGTCATCTGCATAAATACCTACTTGGGAAATGATGACACTGGGGAGATCATTGATGAAAATCAAAAATGACGTAGAACCCAGAATAGATCTTGGGGGGGGGGATACCCGCGTCCGTGAGAAAAAATCTGGAATCGAGCCCATTTGAAACGACATTCATTTCACGGTTTGATAGCAACGATTGGATTAAATCAAACAATGAGCGTCCTGGGTAAGACGTTAAACTACGTCCAGCAGCAAGGCCTCTGATCAGGTGGTTTTGAGGAGCGTGGAACCACTTCTTAACTGCTGGTGTTTCCAGGTCCACCCTATCCCTGGGTGGTAGCACCTGTTAGGGTCCCAGCTATGGGCAAATAGTTAACTATTACCAGCAATACTTTTTGAAAAAAATTATTACCAGCAATACAATTTTGAAGGAAAAATATTACCAGAAACAGATTTTTGACGAAACAAAATATTACCTGCAATAAAAGTTTTTGTCAGCATTAAATAACCCATTGAGGTTGATATGCCGTTAAACAAAATAAACCAAACCAATCTAAACCAAAGAATACATACTCTATTCATATGAATCTATCCTAAAAATGTTGTCGGCATTAAATAACCCATTGAAGTTGATATGCTGTAAAACAAAATAAACCAAACCAATCTAAACCAAAGAACACATACTCTATTCATATGAATCTATCCTAAAAATGTTGTCGGCATTAAATAACCCATTGAAGTTGATATGCTGTAAAACAAAATAAACCAAACCAATCTAAACCAAAGAATACATACTCTATTCATACGAATCTATCCTAAAAATGTTGTTGGCATTAAATAACCCATTGAAGTTGATATGCCGTAAAACAAAGTAAACCAAACCAAATCAAACAATGACACTGTAGCCCTAGAACATGTGTGGAAGGCCAACATGCCAAACCCTGTCGAACGATTTCGAGATATCGAGAGCCAAAGCTCGAACTTTGCCGTTCTTATGCAGAGATTGATATGGAAATTCGGTGATGACCGTTAACACATCAGCGATAGACCTGGCGAAACAGAATCTATATTGTTTGTCCGACAAAAGATCGTAAGAAGTAAGATGCTTAACCACTTCAGCACTGATTAGAGCCTCGAATACTTTACCAAAAAGCGGTAAGAGACTAATTGGACGATAATTTGAGGGAACAGAGTATTCTCTAAAATTCTTTAAAAAAAAAGAACTACAGAGAACATCCAAAAAGCTGGGAAGCAGGAAGTAGCGAGACAATTTCTGTAGTGTTTTGAGTGTACGAGAGCCAAATCGTGAACACATTTCTTTAGAACGACGGCTGGGATACCGTCACACCTGCTTGCTTTGTGGGAGACTAGTTTGTGGGAGTTTAGTTTGTCTGAAACCGGTGACAGGGTTATGCGTAATATCATTCAATAGAGACTTCATTCTAGCGAGGTGGGGGGAATCAGGTATGGGTGCTCCAGATGAGTCGAATATGGAGTTGGAGGAGAACTTCCGAGCAAAGCACTCAACCTTATCAACTGTAGATATCAGGACTTCAAATTGATTAAAGAGATTAGATATTGGTGGATTTGCTGTTGTTCAGAGCCGCCAATAATCTCTAGAAATGAACTTATGAGAGACTTATACGTTGTTTCAGTATATCAGCAAATTTATAGAAAATTTTTGATGAGAAAAGTTTTCTGGCACAACACAATGATTCAGCTTTCCTTGCAGTAGATGCAGCTGTTGATTCGATGTAGTTGCCCCGCTTCAAATCTGGATCTTATCAAGAATTTCTAAATATGTGACAGGTGCACCGGAACATATGTGGCAGCAATATTCGAAGCCCGGACAAATAGTACACTTATATGTAAGATAGACTATGCTATTATCATTTATTTATTTATTTATATTTGCTCTTTGATACCACGACACAGTGAACCAACTTTCTTATCAGCAGACCTAGCAATGGATTCAATATATTTCTACTTCATGTCAGCCGAGAAGGTGCAACGAGTCACTTTCATGGAGGTTAGCATCAGCCATGCTGATGGGAGGTAAGAAGGAGTCTCTCAGATGATTAATAGAGAGAAGCTTCGTTTTGGGGGCGTTAAAATTAACAAGCCATTCCTTGCCCCGGTTAATAACAGAATGTAGGTCCTTTTTAGATCAGCTCCCAATTTGAAATTATAGAAGTGATCAGATTTGCTATCGAGGCAAAAGTAAATTGAAAACTGATGTCATCAGGATGAAAATGAAGAATAAAGACGGTTCAAGTATAGAACTCTGAGGACACCTACATTAGTACAAAAAGATCTAGAAGAGTGGCCATTCAAGACAACTTTCATTGGACGATTTGATAAGAAAGATTGAATCAGTTCAAAAATTCGTCCGGGAATACGATAACCTTTCAACTTGCGAAGAAGACCGTTATGCCAAATTTTGTCAAATGCCTTCGAGATGCCCAAAGCAACAGCCTCAGCTTTATCAGTCTTATCGAAAGCTTGATAAACTCTTTCAGCAACAATCGTTAGTACATCAGCAATTGACCAAGGGAAGCGAAAGCCATATTACTTTTCAATGGCTCGTGATGTGAGATACTTAACCAATTCAGAGTTCATTAGTGCCTCTAGCATTGCCAAAAATTGTAGAAGGCTAATTAGCCGATAGTTCAAGGTGTCAGGTTGTTCACTTGAGTTCTTAAAGACTGAAACAACAGAGGGAGATTTCCAAGAAGAAAGAAAGCAAGAAGAATCAAGGCATTTATTGTAGAATTTTCGGAAGCACATTTCTTAAGGATTACAGGAATACCATCAGGTCTACACCCTTTGTGGGGATCCAGATTAGAGATGATAGCAGAAATAATAGGAGTTATATGGATATCACACATCAGAGACTCGGTTCTAACTGGAGAGTGAGGCAAGGGTACTCCAGGAGTCAAGAGTAGAGCTTGAAGAGAATTTACGGACAGAACACATTGCTTTATCAGCAGATGTTAACACCTCAAATTGAATGAAGAAAGGAGAAATAGAAAACTTACTCTTATTTAATACACTATTACAGAACCTTCAGTAGTCACGTGAGCCAAATTTGTTAGAGGCTATACGGTGTCTCATTCTATTAGCAAACAGTGAAAGTTCCTTCAAGGACACGTTTACATTTATTATGAGCGAAATTACAATGCTGGTATAGCCTGAAAAAGGGATTCCAAAAGCATCGATGCCGGTTTTGACCCATGAAGAATCTACACTGACACAATTCTCAATAGGAAGATTAAGAATATCAATTCAAAGAGCGTCTCGAATCACGAAGTGAATCCCAATCAGCATGCTGGTATCGGAAAGAGATCATGTGAAAAGGAACTTCTTGTCTCATAGAATACTGAAACGAAATATCAACAGATACTACAGCGTGATCCGAATTGCCAAGAGGACAGAGTTGCGAAGCTCAACAAAAGCTAGAAGAGGAAGTAAGGAACAAATCAAGTAAGGAAGCATATTGATCAGATTTATTAAGGAAAAGAGTAGGGAAATCCAATTTTGTCGGAGACTGATAAAAAAAAAGACGGAAAAAACGTAGGTCAGAATACTGACAATGTCAGCAACATTAGAATACTTAACCCACTTGTCAAGATGAGGATTAAAATCACCAAACACAAATATGATCACAGATGAGTCGAGATAGAGACATTATTGTACTATCAGAAATGTCATCCAATATACTGCAGTCCTGAGAAGAGGGAGAGCTGTAAAAGAAATATAAAGATATCTAACAGATTGCAATAAGTCGAAGGAACCTAAATATTAATCGGAGGTTTCAATGGACAATTTCCATGCCATTGGCAGATTTTCGCGGATATAAACACCATGCTTATGTATCACATAATTTTTTCGGCAAAGAGGGAAGATCACCAAAAGACAGAGAATTCACTGGTAGCAAAGAAATAATTTAAATTACTTTTACAAAGTGCAAATACATCAGGCGACCGGTTCCAGAGATAAGATTCTACACTGCAGAAATTGACATGGATACCACGAATACTGGAGAAAGAAAGGTTGAAGTGGAGAGGGGATTTTTTTTTTTTTTGTTTATTGGTTTTCTCTTATTTCTTTTTACTCTATCTGTCATAAGGAGATTTTGTTTTGAGGAGAAAAAAGAAAAAGACCAAAATAATTATCACTATCAGTCGTCGATGGTAATCCAAATACATGCAAGGGCACCTACCCATGCATGACATACATGGCACTACAAATACCCCAATATTATGTAATTGTTCATCAAAAAAGCCTCTCTAAGCTCTACCAAAACGTCTGGGCTACTTACAACCAGTCAGATGCAAAAACAAGAAAACCGACAACCTGGTACCCTCATAATGAAGAGACACAGACACTGACTTAGATAGAAACAGACTGAGATAGATAGATAGATAGATAGATAGATAGATAGGAACAGACTTAGATGTTAGCCGAATGTGATAAATATTAATGATATTTTAAAGATTTTACAAATGGATGTAATGTCTATTAAGATGGAGTTGGTGCAACACCAAATACCGACATGTCTGGGTAGAAATTCAATATTCGGATATAGACCTCTAATTTATTTTGCCTGAAGTCGTTTTATGCAAAAACAAACTCATAACTTATGAGCATATCGCCTGTTGTTAGGTACATAAAACACGAGACTATTTTATATTTTATAAGTGCCAGAATGTAAAATTTTCTCTGAGGATACTAAGGTCATACTGTAATTATATTTTAAGTGAAGAGAGCATGAATTGAAAATCGCGTTTTGAAATGGTAACTTTTTACCTGCGCCATCTTAGCCATTAGGTAAGCATCGACATGAACGACCTTAGATAAATAGACAGATTGATCATGTCACCATGACAGGACATTGATAAACCAGAGTAAAAATAAAGAGGAAAAGTAAATAACAAGTACAACGTGTAAAAATAAAATAAATCAGAAACCGCCAACAAATTCTGATATTTTCACAGAATCTTTTATTTCGAGTAACGACCAACAGCTCCACCTTGCGGTTGTCGTTCTGGATTTAAACATTCTTGCCCGACCATTTTCTTTCATTTGAATGTTTTCTTTTTCTTTTCTTTTTTCGTGCTGGAATATTTACAATTTATTAGCAGAAGGAATGAAATAAAAATGTGACCTGGCTTCTGTCTGTCTTTTCTACAAATATTTTTTATGGCAACTGCTTTGACCAGCTTTTTTGCCCCTAGAGCCCTGACTGCATGAATTTAAGCGTGCTACTAGATTGGCATCTAGGTCCCACCCCAGTTGCTGTTGAAATATTTAAATGCAACCACCACTTCTACCCCAACAGTTTCTTTTCTCGCCCGTGAAATTCCCTCCCATTTACTTGATTCCCTGATAACTAGAATCTTCAAAAATTTAAATGAAACGTCAATCGCCATCTTCTATCTTCCCGTTCATCTTTTATCCTTTCCTCCACTACACTATACCCAGTCTTTTCTCTCATTTTCACTCTCTGCAACCCGCTACGTACGAGTGGCATTCCTGCCTTGCTTGGGGTGAAATGATTAAAAAAATCTAAAAAAAATTTTTTTTTTTTTGTTGTCTACCTAAGAATCCACACCGTCGTAAGTGGTGTGACAGTTACACACTGCTTGCATGAATCATATTCTTTTAAATTAAAGCAGATAATTCTCTTTGCGTCGCGGTGACTCCACTCCTTTGGTTCAGCCATGAAACATTCATAAATTGCAACGAAGAAAACTGGTCAGTTTCTTCACCAAATGATAAAAGAAATGTAATGTTATCGTATGCAGATTAATAAGAACATGAAACCATATCTCTCACGCATAATATTATTGTTTATTCAGCTACGGACTTAGTAAAGAGTAGGTGTGCAGCTTGAGGTTTTTCTCCAATCGTGGATTCTACACTCTGGCGACAATGTAAGAGACTCTCCATTCTCTCAGGTAAATTTGTATATATCTACCTGCCATCCATTTTATCTCATATGTGACCGTCCTAAACACAGCTGGATCGACCACTTGTTTGCATATCGGAACAGCCACGAACATCTAGCGAATGCACGGATCTCAAGCTTGGAGGTTATCTCTTATGTAAACCCGCTAATTCACTTGGCTTCTCTGGTGGACTCTGAGTCTAATTTGGTATCATCTGAGGTCAATCACCTACTACAGAAAGAACAAAGTCTTTTTTTTTATAGATTCAGACATATATATTAGTATCATTTGGTGAAAAGTGTGATGTCTGGGAAATATGATCCTGTAATAACCTCCTATACAATATTTGCTTAGTTTAGCTCATCACACCACGAGATGAAATATGGTTAGGAAAAATGGGGACAACACAATCAGTGTTGAAAATCAATCGTCAAAATTCTGTTTTTATCGAGGTTCGAACACTTCCATCTGGTAGCCGTGGTGAAATTTCAAAATGTTTCTTTTACCCCTTTTATCTACTTTACTATTATCATTATACTCATCTTGATTGTTGCACTTACAACGTTTCGGCCGTTGTACTATCTGGCCATCTTCAAGTGTCTGTCGCTGTACTCGATAACTCGGTAATTTTAGTTAATCCAACTAGGAGTTCAATCTCTACTTCTGGTAGTGCTGAAAATTCGCATACTCTGGTTCAGTGAAAGAAAATAAACAAGCGCTTCAAATATGAGTAAACGCTGTGAGTACTCGTTGATATAAAATGTCCCCCCAGTCAGTTATGTGCCATGCGTGATACACGCTTAGGTGATCATGTATCTTTCGATACATGACTGACGAAGCAGATATTCTCGCGCAGTAGGTTGCCATTTCTCTCTGGTATCCAAGGCTATAGAACCCGGTCTGTCTTGCTATTTACCCATAGAAGAGGATTCATACCTTTCTCAAGGGTATTAGCACGTAAATGAATGTAATTGATTCAACTGGAATTCTAACTCGGCTCTCTGATTCCTCAATCCGAGCCGCTATCCATTACTCGACTAAGCATATAAAATGGAAGAACAATCTATTCCAGTGGATTGAATAAAGGATTCGGGTTATCCTCAATTTCAGATTGGGTTAAATTTCTATCTTCTTGTCTAATTCGTATGCACAGTGCTTGGCTGGTCATGTGACTCTTAACGGCCAATAAGTGACTCCCAATTCTGGACACCAAACATTTTTGTAGTCGAGACCGTAAAGAGAAAACGCTTCCCGGACGCGTGAGAGAAATAATTCTTGCAAAATGACATGCTGGATTTATGAGTCAGGACAGATTTTTGCAATATTAGCTAGTTTTCCTTTTCAGGATCTAAGAGAAATCATGTAACACATCGCTACACTTTGTTTGCATGTTCTCTTTGTATAAAATAAAACCTTTATTCACGTTCTTCGGACTTCTGCCTAGCCTTTCTTTTTTTTTTCCTTTTTTTTGGGGGGGGCCGTTTTTTGGTGGGGTCGTTTTGTTTTTTTTTTTTTATATATATATTGGTAAATATCTGTAAATATGGTGACTACAAGAAGTAACTTGAAAGTGGGATAGCTCGAAGTTTTTACAACAGTCGGAAATGCGCGGCCACATCAATTTCGAGGTATTTACTAAACTTCGATTAGTTTAGCACAAACTTACAACTGTGGAGAAATCAGTAAGTGCCAGGCTCACGAACAATGAGCTCCAACATGTCAGCCATCTTGCTATGGCAATCAACCATTATTGTTCGTTTTTGTTGAGAATGTTATGGCTTTTATTAGCTGGATCTTTATTGCCGCAGCGATTTTTTAATGGTTACACTGGAGATCATAAAGCAACATGTCTCCGCAAAACTCCTGCACTTTCCTCAGTATCCTATATGATTTTAATATACTTTCATCTGCCTGGTTCAAATTCTTCTATGAATTTCTAATTCTTGTAATCTCTTTGCAAGGCTCTTCATGACTGTCTCAAGTGCACTATTAATAATTAATAAAATTGTCGCTCCCAGTTCCCTAAAATTCGTCTAGCTTTTCACACTTTTTAAATGTTATTTTGTCGTCTGCTGAAAGAGCAACCATCTGCTGGTGGACATTTCTTACTAATCTTCATTTCCAATTGTCAATGTATTTTTATGCTTGAGATTGAATAATCTGTTTAAATTTCCTTCCTATTTTCCTTATTACAGTTATTACTTTTTAGTTTTGTTATCCTTTTTAGAAATAATTCATTTATTTTCCTTCTCTACTTGTTCGGTCACTGGTCAAGTTAGTGTTTTACGTAATTTCTTAAAAAAGTGATCTTCTTTTCCTTCATCTTCTTCTTCATTCTTCCTTTTCTTTTTTATTCTTAGCTTTATTTCTTTTATTTTCTTGTCTTATTTCTCTTTCTTTCTTTTCTCTTTCGAGCTAGACTTTCCTTTCTTTGTTCATTCTTTTTTTGCTTTCCTTTCTTTTCTTTTTCATTCGTATACCGAAAAGTTACCTTGATTTTTTTTTTACTCGTGTGACCCGTCTTATAATGCGGCATGTCTCACGCCGCTCGCTCCATGAAAAAGTTTGTTCATGTCTGGTTCATATTCATTTATTTTTATATTAATACTAACTTGTCTCTATCGCTTAAAATGTTTTCTTTTGTTCCTACCATTCCTTCATTTACATGTTCACCCCAGATGTTTGGAGATTGACTAACAGAAAGTTTCCTTGTACCTACAGTACCTTTCTCAGTATCATTGCAAATCCCAGCACTACCGTAGTCTGGATATTATAAATTCTTCCTCAGCTTTCATCCCGTCACGATTCCAATATTTTGTGTTCCAAATGCACCAGCTATTACAGGCATGACTGTAAATTCACATTCCTTAATGATATGTTCTCGGACAAGGTTTTGGTATTTTCTCAGTTTTTCGCTTCATTTCGTTGTCAACCTGTGATCCGCTTGTACAACCATGTCTACGATTTGGCATATTTCTTGTTCGTTATTTGCGACTGCCAAATCTGATGGTGGATTATCTATCTATCTATCTATCTATCTATCTATATATCTCCTGTCTGTTCATATCTATCTGTATATCTCCTGTCTGTTCATATCTATCTATCTATCTATCTATCTATCTATCTATCTATCTATCTATCTATCTATCTATCTATCTATCTCTCTCTCTCTCTCTCTATATATATATATATATATATATATATATATATATCCTGTCTGTTCATATCTTTCTATCTATCTATCTATCTATCTATCTCCTGTCTGTTCATATCTATCTATCTATCTATCCCCTGTTCATATCTATCTATCTATCTATCTATCTATCTATCTATCTATCTATCTATCTATCCTCTGTTCATATCTATCTATCTATCTATCTATCCCCTGTTCATATTTGTTCATATCTGTTCATATCTATCTATCTATCTATCTATCTATCTACTCTTACGTGCCTAATACACGGTGCGGTCTTAATTATTGAAGGGTCGGGATTTTTTGTCAATATAGATGATAAATAACTTGGGAGTTTTAACATAAAGGGATCAGAAAATTATTTAAATGGTTAATTTAGAACTTAAGTCTTCTTCTTCTTCTTCTTCTTCTTCTTCATGTCGTGTCCCTTCAGAACATTAGAAATCATGGCCCTCCACAACTTCTTGCCCTTTGTAGCTTTTGCCTTTTGCCATCTCTACCAAAGCCTACTCCATCATCCATTTGCTCAAGCTCGTTAGGTAAGTTGTGCTTCCTTTTGGCTCTATTATCTTCAGTCTGTCCTGTGAGTATCAAATTTTCCAAACCCTCGTTCCTCATTATGTGCTCAAGAAAATTTGTCTCTTCCTGATGTTAAGCATAATTGTCATTTTTGGTGCTATTGTCTCTAGAACTTCTTTATTGCTCACATGTTTCATCTATGGTATTCTCAGCATCCCTCTATAGAACCACATTTCTGTTGCTTCAAGTCACTTCTTCATCTGTATAGAGATAAGTTTTAAGTTAATCAACGAATGAAACGTGGTAATCCTGAAAGGAATAAAAAATAAACAACAATGGAACGCTGTTTTAAACAAGGCAATCCTTAAAGCATGCAAATAAAATCTTGAACCACCTATAATAATTACTCTTTTCTGTTTGAACGCTGGGGAAAAGTGCGAACTTAATGAACGAAATAGTCTTAATAAGGGAGTGAAGGAAAGCGAGAAGAAAGGACTAAGCAACAATTGAAAGAAGAGAGAATGCATGGTTGTTGGCAAAAGGAGCAGACCAACAGGAAATTTACAAATTGGAGATACCAAAATCAAACAAGTAAAACAATTAAAATATTTGGGAAGTGTTTTCAAAAGAGGATGGAAAGTGCAACACTAAACTTCAATGGCGCATTGGGATAGCGAAAGATGCCTTCCAAAAGTTAAGCAAAGTATTAAGAAACAGGAAAAAAGAGTAGTGAACTGCTGCGTAATATCAGTCCTCTTATGTGGCAGTGGATGCTGGACATTCTTTTCGCAGATGAAGAAGAGACCTGAGGTAACAGAAATGTGGTTCTACAGAAGGATGCTGAGAATACCATAAAGAAAATTGAAGCAAAAAGGACACTTATACTTAACATCGGGAAGGGACAGTTGAAATTTCTCGAGCACATAATAAGGAAAGACAGCTTGGAAAATTTGACACTCACAAGACAGATTGAAGGTAAGAGGCATAACAAAGAATAACCTACGTAAATGGATGACAGAACAGTGTTTCGGAGATATAACAAAAACACAAAATTTATTAAGAGCTACAAAGGACAGGAAATTGTGGAGAGCCATGATCGCCAACGTCCTGAACGGACACAGCATATAGAAAAATAATAATGCTTAATAAAGTCGGAAAACAGTGGGGGCTGAAATTTTTCTAAAAGAAATAAATGCCCCACCTTCTATTAGGCTCCTAAAAGTACTTAATTTTAAGCATAGTATCCTCTTCTTAATTGTTTTGTTTTTTGTTGTTTTTTTTTGGGGGGGGTCAGTTTATTCCTCTAGTTAACCACCTTTTCTATCTGTATTTTAACTCTTACCAACTTCTCTCTTTTTACATCGTTATTTCAAAAATTAATGTGGATGGGGGGGTCTCTTTAGCATTTAATGCATCGCTTTTCCGTCTCTAAATTGTGCCTCATTATCTTTCGTCGTGCTAGCGACAACAATTCCCCCGCAAGTGCTATTGAATTAAAGAATATTTTGCCATTTTAGCGACATCAGTTTTAATCTTTTTACATTCATCATAAATAATTAATTTTCCACACATCATGTTACACGATGCGAACGGAGGAGTAGGAAGAGGCAACAATAACGACTTAATACAACTACTACCAACACCAAATGCTGTAGCCATATCTACGATTATTACTGCTATGACGGCAATTGATACTGAATATGAATTATTATAACAGCAACGATAAATAATATATTATTGATAATAACAAACATCTGATTATTTTGCTGATGGCTCGGCCGATGCATTTCATTTCAAAGTGAGAAGAGACGCGTTTTTCAATTGAAATATTCGTTCATTTGTTTATTCGTTCATTCTTTCGTTCTCTATCTCGTTAATTCTCAGTATAAGTAATAATTAGCTATTTTAGAATATTAATAATTGTTTTAATATTCTTCTGAATTGTTTTTACTTTCGACGAGAAATAAAAAGGGGAAAAGAAATTCATTTGCCAAGTTAGCCTTCTTCTGCTATTGCAATGTGTCGTGTCTCTTCAAGACGTTGGCGATCACGGTCCTTTACATCTTCCTGTCCCTTGTAGCTTTTAGCAATGTTTGTCTTTTTGCCATCTCTCCTAATCCTTATTCTGACAACTATTTACACAAGGCAGGTTATTTAACCCCTTTCCTCTGTCCTTCTTGCCTTCAACATTGCATGTGAATGTTAAATTTTTCAAACCTTCTTTCCTCGTGATATATCCAAGAAATTACATTTTTCTCTTTCTGATTCTATGTATAAGTGGCCTTTTTGTTTCTACTTTCTCTAAAACTTCGTCGTTACTCATATGTTCAGTTCATAGTATTCTCAGCATCCTTCTGTAGAACCACATTTCTATTATCTCAGGCCTCTTCTTCATCTGTGAAGAGATTGTCCAGCAATTACTTCCATATAGGAGAAAGCGATATTACATAAGACTAAAAATTATTCTCTCATTTTTCTCGCTTTCTTTTCTCTGTCACTTGATTTTTTTCTTTATTCTTGTGTCCTTTTTCTTTTTGGTACAAAGCTCTCTTTCTCTTCTTTTTCGTTCTTTATTCTCTCTCTCTCTCTCTCTCTCTCTCTCTCTCTCTCTCTCTCTCTTTATTCTTTCTCTCTTTCTTTTTCTTTTCACGTTTATTATTTCTCTGTTTCTTCTTTCGAGCTACGTATTTCTTTGTTTTTTCTTTCTTTTCTTTTTCCTTTTCTTTTTTTCTTTCCTTTCTTTTTCCTTTTCTTTTTTCTTTCTTTTCTTTTTCCTTTCTTTTCTTTTCCCTTTTCTTTTTTCTTTCTTTTCTTTTTCCTTTTCTTTTTCCTTTTCTTTTTTCTTTCTTTTCTTTTTCCTTTTCTTTTTTCTTTCTTTTCTTTTTCCTTTTCTTTTTTCTTTCTTTTCTTTTTTCTTCATATCTTTCTTCCTGATCAGCCACATTCCTTGCTACCACCGGCCCTGACTTTTTTTCATTTGAGACCCGCCATGCCACGTACACACGGGATGAATCATCCTCATTCCCTCATATTCCATTAATAAGAAGAAAGTTCCACTCGGACAGCTTCTTCCCAAGAACTGCTGATATGTGGGACAGACTCTCGACAGAACGTTTTCCCGATAATTACAATCTTGACTTCAAGTCTAAAATTAACCCTTTTTTTTTTCTTACATAACCTCATGAACTGCACATCTTGGCTTTTCTTAGGCCCATACGCACAACCTTCGAGAGGCTCTTGAGTCTTATATTAGGTGAACATTAGCATTAAAAATATTTTTTCAGTCTACGTCCTTCTTTCTTTCTCTCTTTTTCATTTTTCTTTTCTGTTTCACTCTTTCTTTTTTTCCATTCTTTTCTACTTTCTTACTATAAATGATTACTTTATTTTCTCAATACGTACTTTTTTCTTTTTTATCTTTCTTTCTTTGCTGTTACTTTTTTATTTTCCTTGTATCATTCATTCATTTTCATTCTTTTTTTTTTTCTTTTAACAACTGATTTTATTTCCCCTTACGTTTTCTTTTGTTTTTTCTTGTTTTCTCGGCAGTCATTGTTTTTCTTCTTTCTTTCATTCTGCCATTTTCTATTTTTTTTTTTATTTCTTCTTTCTTTATTCAGTTTCCCTGATTGATCTATTTTTTATTTCTTGTTTCAAGTCTACTTCACAAATTCCTTTATTTTTTTTTTTATTTCTCACACTACTTGAGTATCATTGACTTTTTTATTACTTGAGAATTAAAGTCAATCATAAGCAACCAACTTCCAACACTTTATTTTCGGAGAGCTGTGTTTGTTACAAGAGAGTTCGTTGGGGTGATTAAATATTTTTTTGCTTGGTTCATAGTTTTCTAAGGGTTTTCTTTACTTTTTATTGATACACTGAAATTAATTTCACTACTTGAATCTCTCCCTTTTCTCTCTTCTACATAAACCTCTCCCTTTTCTCTACTACATGTTTCTCCTTTTCTCCCTTCTACATGTCTTCCCTTTTACTCTTCTACATAAGCCTCTCCCTTGTCTCTCTTCTACATAAGCCTCTCCCTTGTCTCTCTTCTACATAAGCCTCTCCCTTTTCTCTCTTCTACATTAGCCTCTCCCTTTTCTCTCTTCTATATAAGCCTCTCCCTATTCTCTCTTCTACATTAGCCTCTCCTTCTATATAAGCCTGTCCCTTTTCTCTCTTCTACATTAGCATCTCCTTTTCTCTCTTCTACATAAACCTCTCCCTTTTCTCCCTTCTACATGTCTTCCCTTTTCTCTCTTCTACATAAGCCTCTCCCTATTCTCTCTTCTACGTAAGCCTCTCCCTATTCTCTTCTACATGTTTCTCCTTTTCTCCCTTCTACATGTCTTCCCTTTTCTCTCTTCAACATAAGCCTCTCCCTTTTCTCTCTTCTACATAAGCCTCTCCCATTTCTCTCTTCTATATAAGCCTCTCCCTATTCTCTCGTCTATATAAGCCTCACCTTTTCTCTCATCTATATAAGCCTCAACCCTTTTCTCTCGTCTGCATTAGCCTCAACCCTTTTCTCTCTTCTACATAAGCCTCTCCCTTTTCTCTCTTCTGCATAAACCTCTCTCTTTCTCTCTTCCACATTAGCCTCTCCTTTTCTCTCTTCTATATAAGCTTCTCCCTTTCTCTCTTCTACATTAGCCACTCCATTTCTCTCTTCTACATAAGCCTCTCACATTTCTCTCTTCTACATAAGCCTCTCACATTTCTCTCTTCTACATAAGCCTCTCCCATTTCTCTCTTCAACATAAGCCTCTCCCTTTTCTCTCTTCTACATTAGCCTCTCCTTTTCTCTCTTCTATATAAGCCTCAACCCTTTTCTCTCTTCTACATTAGCCTATCCTTTTCTCTCTTCTACATAAGCCTCTCCTATTCTCTCTCTTCTCGTAAGCCTCTCCTATTCTCTCTTCTACATAAGCCTCTCCTTTTCTCCTTCTGCATAAACTTCTCCTTTTTCTCTCTTCTGCATAAGCCTCTCCCTATCTCTCTTCTACATAAGCCTCTCCTATTCTCTCTTCTATATAAGCCTCTCCTTTCTCTCTTCTACATTAGCCAATTAACCCTTTTCTCTTCTACATTAGCCCTCCTTTTCCCCACTTCTACATAAGCCTCTCCCTTTTCTCTCTTCTACGTAAGCCTCTCCCTATTCTCTCTTCTACGTAAGCTTCTCCCTTTCTCTCTTCTGCATAAGCCTCTCCCTTTTCTCTCTTCTACATAAGCCTCTCCCATTTCTCTCTTCTACATAAGCCTCTCCCTATTCTCTCTTCTACGTAAGCCTCTCCCTATTCTCTCTTCTACATAAGCCTCTCCTTTTTCTCCCTTCTGCATAAACTTCTCCTTTTCTCTCTTCTGCATAAGCCTCTCCCTATTCTCTCTTCTGCATAAGCCTCTCCCTATTCTCTCTTCTACATAAGCCTCTCCCTATTCTCTCTTCTACATAAGCCTCTCCCTATTCGCTCTTCTATATAAGCCTCTCCTTTTCTCTCTTCTACATTAGCCTCTCCCTTTTCCCCACTTCTACATAAGCCTCTCCCTTTTCTCTCTTCTACGTAAGCCTCTCCCTATTCTCTCTTCTACATTAGCCTATCCTTTTCTCTCTTCTACATAAGCCTCTCCCTATTCTCTCTTCTACGTAAGCCTCTCCCTATTCTCTCTTCTCCATAAGCCTCTCCTTTTTCTCCCTTCTGCATAAACTTCTCCTTTTCTCTCTTCTGCATAAGCCTCTCCCTATTCTCTCTTCTACATAAGCCTCTCCCTATTCTCTCTTCTATATAAGCCTCTCCTTTTCTCTCTTCTACATTAGCCTCAACCCTTTTTTCTCTTCTACATTAGCCTCTCCCTTTTCCCCACTTCTACATAAGCCTCTCCCTTTTCTCTCTTCTACGTAAGCCTCTCTCTATTCTCTCTTCTACGTAAGCCTCTCCCTTTCTCTCTTCTACATAAGCCTCTCCCTACTCTCTCTTCTGCATAAGCCTCTCCCTTTTCTCTCTTCTACATAAGCCTCTCCCATTTCTCTCTTAAAACATAAGCCTCTCACATTTCTCTCTTCTACATAAGCCTCTCCCATTTCTCTCTGCTACATAAGACATTTCTCCCATTTCTCTCTTCACATTAGTCTCTCCTTTTCTCTCTTCTATATAAGCTTCTCCCTTTCTCTCTTCTACATTAGCCACTCCATTTCTCTCTTCTACATAAGCCTCTCCCATTTCTCTCTTCTACATAAGCCTCTCCCATTTCTCTCTTCTACATAAGCCTCTCCCATTTCTCTCTTCTACATAAGCCTCTCCCATTTCTCTCTTCTATATAAACCTCTCCCTTTCTCTCTTCTACATAATCCTCTCTTTATCTCTCTTCTACATAAGCCTCTCCCTTTTCTCTCTTCTACATAAGCCTCTCCCTTTTCTCTCTTCTACATAACCCTCTCCCTTTTCTCTCTTCTAAGTATCTCTCCTTTTCTCTCTTCTTCATAAGTCTCTCCCTTTTCTCTCTTCTATTTAACTCTCCTCTTCATCTGTTTTACTTAGACCTCTTCTTTTTCTTTCTTCGACATTAATCTCTCTTGTTTTTTCTTTTCTGCATAAATCTTTCCTTTTTCCTAAATCTCTACTTTTCCCTCTTCTATTTAAATCTCTCGATTTCAATCTGCCGCTTTTATCTCTCATTTTTCTTTCTTCTATTTAAATCTCTCTTTTTCTCTCCTACTTAAATCTCCCCTTTCTACTTAATTCTTTCTTTTTTCTCTTCTACTTAAATCTCTTATCTTCCACTCTTTTTCTTAACTAACTCATTTTTCTCTCTTCTATTTAAATCTTTCTTTTCTCTATTCTGCTTAAATCTCCCTTTTTTTTTCACTTCCACAAGTCTCTCCTTTTTTCCTTCTACTTAAATCCCTCTTTTTTTCTCTCTTCTGCTTAAATCTCTACTTCATTTTTTTCTTAAATCTTTCTTTTATTCCCTCTTCTACCTAAATTTCTCATTTTCTGCTTGATAATCACTTTTTTATATCTTTCTTTCATCTCATTTTCAATTTCAATTTTTCTCTTCTTTTTTTATCAACTTTTTCTAGATTTACGTTTACTTATACCATAAAGAGATAATTACTTCCATTTATAAATTCCTGATGATGATGTAATGATACATTGAAATATTTACAAAACTACACAAAATACTATAGGATCCAAATTAGAGGGAAAGGATCAAGAATTAAACTAGAAAGGACCTTCATTGGTCAACTCAAAGATGATACCAGAATCAGAAAAGAACTGGGTATAGCTATGGATGACAGATGTGGTCGGAAGTGTTCGTTTGATGACAACCAAATCGATAGATCTATACACACAAATATTTCTTTTGCAATCGAATATTCATCAGCTACAAGCATATTTTTACAGTTAACATTATTATTTAAAACATTCTGGCGGGTAAAGTTATTTCCCTAATATGGGATGGACTATGCCGACTTTGACACAGGGATACATTTAAAGAATGCCCATTGCTTGCAATATAAGCATTTTATGCAACTCAAGTTATTTTTCTCCTTTTTTTTTATTTAATCATTTCGCTCCAAGCAAAGCAATAACGGGGTTACTTTAACGAGAGAGGTCAATAAAAGAACAAGAATTAAGAAAACAGAAGATAACGATTCGCACTAGAATTAAATTTTTTGAAGATCAAAGATGGCTGAGAAGCAAGTAACTGGAAAAGAGAACCACGGGCGAGAAGTGAGAAAAAAGAAACTATTAGCAGCATAGAACTTATGGCTATATCTTGCCATTTTAAGTGTAAAATGGTGAGACATTGCTGCCAATCTGGCACTACGCTTAAATTCATAAAGTCTATCTATAGAGATAAAGTCTATCTTTCATAGAGAAAAGTTCATCAGATCAATTAATTTTAAATTTCGATAACTTTTTTGGGGGGGTTGGGGGGGGTTCGTGGAGCGGGCTAGATTTTTTTTTTTCAAATACCACGTCCTTTCAGAACATAGGAAGTCGTGCCTGTACACAGCTTCTTTTTCTTTTTCAGTAAACTGCCTCGACTGCTTTGGGGAAATACAGGGAAATAGTTTCTCTTTACGGCATTGTATTTAGAATTGATATTCTACTGAACTAGTTACATTAGCAAATCCAGATATCCAAAGTTTGTCGCTACCCAAAAATTTATACTTTCGTTATTAAAATTCCTTTTTTTTTTTTTAATTTCCCTTCATCTTTCCTTTTCTGTCTTTTCGTTTTCTTTTTATTCCCCCTTCTCTCTCTCTCTCTCTCTCTCTCTCTCTCTCTATCTATCTATCTATCTATCTATCCTGCTGTCAATCTTACTCTCGGACATTTAACGTTTTTCATCTATCTATCTATCTATCTATCTATCTATCTATCTATCTATCCTGCTGTCAATCTTACTCTCGGACATTTAACGTTTTTCATCTATCTATCTATCTATCTATCTATCTATCTATCTATCTATCTATCCTGCTGTCAATCTTACTCTCGGACATTTAACGTTTTTCATCTATCTATCTATCTATCTAAATCTATTTCTATCTCACTCCTTTTCTATCTATCTCAGTCTACTTCTATCTATTTCACCCTGAGTCTGTCTATTTATCTCACTCTGTTTGTATCTATCTATCTATCTATCTATCTATCTATCTATCTATCTATCTATCTATCTTTTCAGTTTCTGTCTATCTATCTATCTATCTATCTATCTATCTATCTATCTATCTATCTATCTCACTCAGTTTCTGTCTATATATATATCTATCTATCTATCTATCTATCTATCTATCTATCTATCTCACTCAGTTTCTGTCTATATATATATCTCACTCAGTTTCTATCTATATATCTATCTATCTATCTATCTATCTCACTCAGTTTCTATCTATCTATCTATCTATCTCACTCAGTTTCTATCTATCTATCTCACTCAGTTTCTATCTATCTATCTATCTATCTCACTCAGTTTCTATCTATCTATCTCACTCAGTTTCTATCTATCTATCTATCTATCTATCTATCTATCTATCTATCTCACTCAGTTTCTATTTATCTATCTATCTCACTCTGTTTCATCTCTATCTCGCTGTTTCTATGTACCTATCGCAGTAAGTTCTTACCAGAGAGTTGAAATTTCTTGGGATGAGGGTCTGAAGAATTTGACACTCATAGATAGATAGATTTTAACAGAGTGTATTCACTCACTTTCTTCTTATATGGGCCGTATCCGTGAAGCCACTAGGATGCAGGGGTTGCGGAAGATTTGGAGCGAGAGCAGATAGGAGTGATAGGAGAAAGGATGGAGGAGAAGGATAGTGGGTAGATCAAGGTAACTGGAGATGTCGATTGACATTACATTTGAATAGTTGGAGATTATAGCTTTCAGGGAAACAGTAATTGGGAAGGGTGTTCCACTGGCGAGAGGTGCGAGGTATGAAGCTATTGGAGAAGAAGAGACGGCTACATTTAAAAGTTTCTACAGTGTAAGGGTGGGAGCGGGATGCCAGCCTCGTAGGGCGCTTGAATTCATGGAGTCTGGGAACCAGTGAAAGCAGCTCATCAGAGCAATTACCATGAAAGTATTTGTAGAAAAGAAAAGACAGAGAGAGGCGACGGCGCGTCTGTGAGAGAGTGACTGCAGACAAGACGCCAGATCAGGGCCAATTATATTACATATCCGTCTCTGGATCTTGTCAAGAACTCCGAGGTAAACAGAAGGTGCTCCAGACCATATATGGCAGCAATACTCCATGCAAGGGCGAATGGTTGTTTTGTATATTTGAAGTATCGATTCAGGGGAGAAAAAATTTCCTGGCGCGGCACAGAGAGCCAACTTTCCTCGCGGTGGAAGAAGCAATTGACTCAATGTATTTGTTCCATCTCAGGTCAGCAGTCAACGTGAGACCGAGCAGACGCAGGAGTTGCTCTCAGGAAGTTGACTATCAGACATTTTAATGGGGGGCAGGGAAGGATCTCTATGGTGATTAATGGAGAGTAGTTTTTTTTTGTGGCGTTAAAGTTGACCAGCCAATTCTTGCCCCAGTTAACAACCGATTGGAGGTCCATTTCAAGACGCACGGCCAGGTTAGTTTTGTCGCCGACGACACTAGATTTTTTTTTTGAGGCAGGAGTAAATTGTAGTGTCGTCTGCGTAGATGCCAACTTGGGAATCTATAGCGTCAGGAAGGTCATTGATGAAAATAAGGAAAAGAGTGGGGCCAAGGATGGAGCCTTGGGGAACACCTGCGTTCGTGGGATAGGAACTGGAGGAGAATCCGTTGAGAACGACCTTCAATTCACGGTTTGACAGGAATGATTGTATTAGATCAAACAATTGACCAGTAACACCATAACCCTGGAGCTTACGAAGAAGGCCGGCATGCCAAACCCTATCAAATGCTTTGGAGATGTCGAGGGCCACGGCACGAGCCTCACCGTTATTTTGAAGGGCTTGGTAGACGGTTTCAGTGATGGCCGTAAGCACATCAGCTGTAGATCGGGCAAAGCGGAAACCATATTGCTTGTCTGAGAGCAGATTATGGGATGTAAGGTGATTAACCACTTCGGCATTGATTAGGGCTTCGAAGACTTTGCCGAAGAGGGGTAGGAGACTAATAGAATGGTAATTAGTGGGGTCAGAGGGGTCTCCAGAGTTCTTAAACACAGGAACAATGGATGAGGACTTCCAGCAGTCAGGAAAACATGATTCCTTGAGGCAGTAATTATATAGTTTAGAGAGGGCGGGTGCTAGTTCAGGCGCGCATTTCTTCAGGACAATGGCTGGTATGCCATCTCCACCACTAGCCTTGTGGGGGTCTAAATTGGAGATAATGCCCAGTACCAATGACGGGGTTATGTAAGCCGCTCAATAAGGCCTCAGTTCTAAGAGGGAAGTCTGGTATGGGTACACCGGTGGAGTCGAGCGTTGAATTAAATGAGAATTTCCGAGCAAAGCATTCAGCCTTGTCGGTAGAGGAGGTCAAGACCTCGAACTGGTTGAATAAAGGAGGTATGGAGGGTTTTCGATTATTCAGGACACTCTTGCAGACTCGCCAATAATCTTTGGAGCCAAAATGAGATGCAATACGTTCCTTCATTCGAGCAGCAAATATTGACTTAGCTTCGTTGAGGACACGCTTACACTCGTTACGGGCAGAGGCAAAGAGACGTCTATTGCAGTCAGACATGTCGCTACGGAATCGGTGAAAGAAGTGGATTCCTATGGGCGATGGCAGATGAGCAAGCAGCGGAGAACCAAGGGAGGAGTGCGACTTGACCTTAAATTTCCTTTTGAGGGGATGAAAGCGTCGATTCCAGCTTTAACCCAGGATGAGACCTCAGAAGCACATTCTTGGACAGGGAGTGTAAAGACAACATCCCAGGGGACATTATGGAGGAAATCACGGAACGAGTCCCAATCCGCTCGTTGATAGTAGTAGAACGAGGTTCTTGTGATAGGAGGTTCTTTGCAGGGGGTGGAGTTGAAGGAAATGTTGACAGATACTACAGCATGATCAGAGTTACCAAGAGGGCAGAGCTGTGTGGCGCTACAAGATTCGGGGATGGAGGTAAAACACAGGTCGAGAAGAGAAATTTACCTGCCAGGTCGAGGGCAAAAACGCGTGGGGAAGTCGACTATCTGCGTGAGGGATTGAGAAATTGAAAATTAAATGTTTGAATGCCAGCCCGGTCAGTAGTAGCATTCTCGAGCCACTTGGTATGATATATATTAAAGTCACCAAACACAAAAATATATGAGCAAACGGGTGGAGAGAGAGGGCCTTGTCTATGCTGTCAGATATGCTATCAAGTATCCCACAGTCTTGAGAGGATGGAGAGCGATAGAGGAAGAAGAGATAGCTTACGGCATTGAGGAGAGATAGTCGGAGACACATGTACGACTGGTCTGGCGATTCGAGAGACAGCTCTCTGGCCAGGGGAGATGGTCCTTGACATAGACACCAAAGCCGTGCATGTGGGTTAGAGAGTCTTTCCTGAGGAGAGGAAATAGCCAGGGATCGAGAGATCAGAGGAGGAAATAGACAAGACAAGGTTTGTCTCACACAGAGCCAGTATATCCGGGCAGTTTGCAGTGAGGAAAGATTCCAAACTGCAGAAGTTTGTTCTAATGCCACGGATGTTGGAGAACGAAATGTTGTAAGGGTTTAGGTGATTTTTTGCGGAGGCTTTTTTAGTTTTATATTTTTTGATTCATTCGAGTCTTCATGTTGAGTGATTGTTGGAAGATGAGAAGGCCTATAAAAAAAAAAAGAAGCAGATGGTTATCGACCGCAACGTGAGCAGAGAGGAGTTGGCAAAGCCTGCATCATAATGTGGAAAAGGGTTGCCCACCGGAGGTGACTGCAGGGACACCTTTCCATGTGCGCGTCATGGCACTACAAACACCCTGGTATTATACAACTGTTGATCAGAGCGGCCGCTCAAGACGCTACGCAAGAGTTAGGGCTTTAACCAAACCAGTCGGAAAAACAGCAACCAGTGAAATTGTCAACCGTGTACCCTCAAAATGAAGAGGCAATGCCACAGACTGCAAACATCACGGGAGAAAAAACATGAATTAATATACATAGGCCAAGAGAGAAATTTTTTAAAAAAATTCTTTATTTATTTTATATATTTATATATGTGATATTTGCGCTTGTCCAGGGATAGAAAATATTTGTATGACCGGGCGTTTAATATAAAATAAATTATATATATATATATTTATAAAATATATAGAAAGAGGGAGAAACTGGGTTTGAAAAGTCAAAACAATGTTCAATTTTTATATTTAATAGTTAACAAAAAAAACAAAAAATATATTTATATTTTTTAAATGTTTAATATATTAAAAAAAAAAAAAAAAACATTTTTAAACAAATAATAATTTAAATTTTTTTTTTTTTCAAAATAAAAAAATATTAAAAATATTGATTTAATTAAATAATTTGGAAAATGGAAAAAAAATTTAAATTAAACAAATTAAATAAAAAAAAAAAATAATTTTTTTTTAATTTTAAAAGAAAAATAAATATTTATTTTCTTTCTAGAATTTTTATTCAATGACACAGAATAACAAAACATCATTCAGGCATTCATTAAAGTGAAAACATTTCAAACTGAAATTTTTTTATAAAAAAAATCCAAATTAAGAAGAACCACCAATGACAGATTATTAAATTAGTTTAAAAGATTAAAAAAAAGGAAAACTGGAAAATAGGTCAGAACAGCAATTTAACTTTTTTTGAAATAATTTAGAAAAAAAATCCATTTTATTTGTTTTTAAATTTCGTTCATAAAACATTAAAAAAAAAAAAAAAAATTTGATTGAAGAATTTTTTTTAATAAATAATTAATCATTTCTAAGATACAACGGTTCAAAGCAATATAACAATTGAATTCTTTTTTAATTTAAAATTAATGAAATTACTTATAAAAAATATTAAAACATGAATATATCATATATATATATATATATATATATATATATATATATTTGTGAAATGTGTAACAAAAATGTTTGTTATATTGAATTAAAAATTTTAATTTTTTATATATTATTTTTATGAAATAACTTCTCTAATATTTGATCAAAAAAAAAAAAATGAACAAAAAACCATAAACATTTTTAGTAATAGAAATAGTTTATAATTATTTTTTTTTATATAATGAAAAAAATATATATATTTTTTTATAGAAAAAATCAGGTAAATTTTTTTTCAAATTTTTTTTTCATTTCATAATGCCTAAACTTTATATTCTTATACTCTTAGCGCCAACGTTGTTCGTCTTGCACTTCCCGATCTTACTTTTTTTTTTATTCTTTATTTTAATATATTTCCAATTTATTTATTATCATTTAATATTTTTATAAAAAAAATTGAAAAAACAATATAAATTTATGTAACTAAAAAATTTAAAATATTCAATCGGCGAAAGAAATCTGGTTCAATGAAATGTAAAGACACACAGAAAGAAAAACAACCAAATGTGAACTTATTTAAGACATGAAAATTTTTAAAAAAAATAAAAAACAATAAAAATAAAATTGAAAAAAATTTTTCTGTTTCTGCTTTTCGCTGCCTTCTGACCGTTATTGTACTTTTCATTATTTTTCTTATTAAAATTTCGGCCTTTTTTCAAGGCCGTTTTGATTTGAAAAATGTAAATTTGTCATCTTTCACAGATGTTATCTTTTTTCTTCGTCTCTATCTCTCTCTTTTCTCTTTATTCATTTTTCAAACATTTTTATTTTTTTTTTTTTTCCTTCGTTTTTATTTGATCATCATTTCTAATCAATTCGTTCTTCTTTAATTTTATTTCTTTGTTGTTTTTTTTTAAATTGTTCAATTCTTTTCTTAAAATCTTTAATGATAAATGGTCAACTATTTAACTCTTCAACCGAACTATTTTTTAATTTTTTTTTTTGATTCTCCTCCACCTTTTTTTTCGTTGACTTTCTCTTCTCTCTAAAAATTCTCTTGAAAAGAGTGAAAATAAATATATCTTGCCCTTCTCTGCTGTATTGTCAGAATCATTGTTACGCTTTCCAACTGCCATCATCCCTGTTATTATTGCGCCTTTATCATTGTTGCTGCTACTGCTGTTCTTCTTCTTCTTCTTATTATTATTATTATCATCATCATCAATATTATTATTATTATCATTATTATTATTAGCTGTTATTGTCAGTTTAACAATATAACCATTTGCCGTGTTAGCGACAATTGAATTCCACAAAGAAAGGTGACCATAACCACCCTGTAAAAAATAACAATTGATTTTTTTGCATCCTTCGTTTTCTATTTGCATTCATTAAAAATTTTTTTATTTTGATTTGGGAAGGGGGGGGGGGGCAGGGATCTGTTTAATTTTTTTTACTTTTTGTGCATTTCGCACTGGTTCGTTTTCATGACAAAACCAACCAATTTGACCCACTTGCTTTGCTATCGACAATAAAAACATCATCACCATCATCGAATTTTTTTTTTCGCATCAACGGCAACTATATTTTCTGTTTTCTCTTTTCTTTCTCTATTATTGATAATTCATTTCATCGACATATGCAAGGCTTCGTCCTTTCTTCTCTTTCTTCCTTTGTCATCAAAACTTCCAAGAACAATCAGCCATTTTTTCTTACCACTTCTATTTTTAAAATTTAAATTCATTCCCAAATACGATGTTGTTATCTCTTTGCTTGTCTGCAGCATCAACAGCATCATTCGGCATCATCCATTATTATTATTATTATTATTATTATTTATAATCCATTATTATTATTGCTGGAGACTTTGAATAATTTTAAAATCTTTATTTTAAAAATATTCTCGATTTTAAAATGAATGATTTCTATATTTGAATCTCCAGCGTTTTCAATCTCCAGGAACAGTATTCCATTTCAGTGCTCCTTTGACCATAGGAACGACTTTTATTTCCATGTTTCCCAATGGCTTCAATTATCAGGCAGTGTTGATATTCCCTTTCTTCCTTTTTATATTTTTAATTCTCCTTTAATTTCACTTTCTCCAAAAAGCCAATGGGAACATCTATATCAATTAATGGACAGATCTATTTTTTCCTTGTTCCTAATAAATAATTATCTTCTAAACAGTTTGTATCTTATATATATTTCCAATAGCACTTTCTAGTCTATTTTTTTAATCACTTCAACACCCCCAAGCAGGGTAATAAAGCCACTGAGACGCAAGGGATTACTGGATGTTAGAGAATATGTGAAAAATATTAAGGAGAGAGAACAATAAAAGAACAAGAATTAAGAAGATAGAAGATAACGATTGATATTTGATTTAAATTTTTGAAGAGAGAACTTAACTAAAAAGCAAGAAGCTCGAAGAGAGTTACACAAGCAAGAAGTGCGATAGAAGAAACAGTTAGCATAGAACTTACATTTACATCTAGCCATTTCGACTGTAAAATGATGAGAGCTCACTGCCAATCTAATACTGCGCTTAAATTCGTAAAGTATAAGTACCATAGAGGAAAGTTCATCACAATAATTACCATGAAATTATTTATAAAAAAAAGGGGGGCACAGGGAATCTCTTTTACGACGGTGGGGAAAGGACTGAAGGTGAGATGCAGGTCAGGACCAGTAGCATTGCAGATTCTTCTTTGGATTTTATCAAGAATCTCTAAATATATAGCAGGTACACCAGCAATATTCAAAGCAAGGATTAATAGTTCACTAATAAAGATGTAAGATAGACTATATTATTATTTATTTATTTATTTCGACTTGCTCTAGCAAATAGTCGTGGGTATGACTATAAACTACATCTAGAAGCAAAGCCACTGATCAGGAACTTCGAGGTTTTGAGGAGCAATGAACCACCACTTAATTGTTGTTGTTGTTCCCAGGTCCATTCTGACTCAGGGTGGCAGCACCTGTTAGGGTCCCAACTATTGACAAATGGTGAACCCCCAAACAAAAACAAAACACTATGAAAGTATAAAAATACATTTTTATAGTAAAAACACCAGCAATATATTTCTATAAAAAAATACCAACAATACAATTTTAAAACAAATTGACAATATTTTGGACAAAAATTTTATGGCTTTAACTACAGATACATTGTATCTGTAGTTGAAGCCATAAAATTTTTGTCCAAAATATTTCAATTAAATTTCGGCATTAAATCACCTATAAGGAGTTGATATGCCGTTAAACAAACAAATCAATCAACTAATTACCAGGTTTTCATTTGAGCCTTAAAATGAATTAAAGTTTTTTTTCTCAAAGAAATCATTGAACATATTTGATTGAATGAGTTATTTTACAATTTGAGCACTACACAGTAACACCATATTTTGTGGTTCAGATAAGATTAATTTCCCAGAATCTTCTTAAAGTAATTATCAGTAATTATTATTATTATTAATCAGTTCACGCCAAGCAAGGCGATGTTTTGTTCCACCACTGCTGTGGTATTGAACTCACAACACTTTGGGTTTAGTTACTGGATCTAACCAACGTCTTTATCCACTGGGCCATGTGACTTTAGAAACCAAACTTGGACATTTGAGTTAATGGGCAATAACTGAGACATCCGGAAGAGGCATGGCACGTGGAACCAAGAACAGTATACCCCGATGGACGAAATAAAGGGATCGACTGAAATTCCAATCACCTGAAGAAAGCTGGAGCGTACAACGGCCGAAACGTTGTGAATATGGCAATGAAGATAAGGATAACAGTCCGAATAATGTAAATAATAATGAGTGATTGATAATCTCTTCAAAGATGAAGAAGAAACTTCATAGAAATATGGTTCTACAGAATGATGGACCGAACATTTGATCAACGACGAAGTTTTAGAGAAAATGGAAACAAAAAGGAAACTTATACCTAACATCCGGAAGAGACAGTTGATGTTTCTAGGGCGCATAGTAAGGAAAGATGGCTTCAAAAATCTGATGCTTACAGGATAGATTCAGAGCAAGAACAGAGGAAAACAACGCAGAACTTACTTAGTAAGCTTGAGTAAATGGATGGCGAAATAGGGTTTAGGAAAAATAACAAAAAGACAAAATTTATTAAGAGCTGCAAAAGATAGGAAGTTGTGGAGAGCCATGATCGTCTACGTCCTGAGGGGACACAACACAGAAAGAAGAACCTTAATTCTAGTATTCTATGCACAGTTTCAAATTCACAGCATTTTATAAGTACGACCCTACTTTTCATTGCCCATAACTTTCTCAGCTCCCAAGTGAAATCCTAGTACTTTTTTTCTGATTTCCGTTTTTCGACAATATTTAATTAGACTGATCTACTCATAAAAATTAGGAAAATATTTTGTAGATTAGCCTTTTTTAAGACGCGACATTTGTCAGAATCGAAAAATATTGATTTTTATTATTTTAGAAGAGAAGTTCCGTTCATAATATCAATTCAGTGTAAAATCGATTCATGATTTTTTAGTCATTCGAACTTAGTTGTTCTGTGTACGAAAACAGCCCTTTTTGTTACAAAAAGATTTCTTTTAAATAAAGAACAAATGAACATATACATCTTTAATTAAAGAACAAAAATTTACATAAATTAATAAAAGGATATATTCGTTTATTCGATATTTAACATAATTAATTATTACCCTCTAGTTTTTGTGCGTGTACTTCCAAAAACTCCCCGCCAGACAAAAGTTTTTTTTTTAATTTTAAAAAGTCAAAAAATTAAAAAGATGTATATATCAATGCTGTAAGCATATTTTTCAACTTGACATTTTTAAATAACAATTAAGTATAATGACTCTGTAAAAAGTCAGGGATCGATTTTATACTGTATCGATATTATGAGCAAGTGCAACAACGTCCTGCATATTTTTCGATTCCGACAAAAGTCGTGGTTTAAGGACGGTCTCTGCCCTGGGTAAGACGATAAACTACGTCCGACGGCAAGGCCTCTGATCAGGAGGTTTTGAGGAGCGTAGAACCACCTCTTAATTGCTGATGTCCCCATATCCACCCTGACCCAGGGTGGTAACACCTGTTAGGGTCCCTGCTATAGGCAAATAGTTAACCCTTAAACTGGGGTCAAAACACTATGAAAGTGTAAAAATAGGTTTCAATGCCAGAAATACTTTGTAAAAAAATTAGCAGGAATAAAATTTTGAAGAAAAATTATTACCAGCAATACATTTTTGAAAAAAAATAATACCAACAGTAAGAATCTTGTCGGCATTAAATAACCCATTGAGGTGTTGATATGCCATAAAACAAAACAAACCAAACCTAAGGACGGTTTAATGAATGCTAATCTACAAAAATTATTCACCGAAAAAATGTCCCTATTTTTACTTGTGGACCAGTCTATTTAAGTACTGTCTGTTTGGCTTTGCTAGTTCTCTGGCGATCAAATGGATTACCCAGTCCAGGATGATTAGAACCGGTCTTTAGCCAGAGATGAAATGGTCTCTCCGAATTTCAAAATCCAGGAATATCTTATAATATTTATTTATCTTTTTTATTCGTTCATTTATTTATTTTGTGTAGGATATTCTCTTGGTACTGTGTTGGTACTCTTTATTTACAAAGCCAAACCTAAACCCTTTGCATAATTCCCCGTATATGTCTATTCCTACTCTGTCTAGTCTGTAATATTCTTTTCCTTACCTTGTCAGACCTGTGTGTCGAATTACTGCTCTCGCAACATATATTTGAACTGCAATCTTAGCAAAAATATTTCTCACGAAATCATCAAAAGTTTCTTCAAAAACTTTTTTACTGCTTTTTTTAATTACCCTATCTGATGGCATATAAGACCCTTTTTCCCAAAACGTGACACAAAAATAATTTCCTACTTCATATATGCAAAGTTGAAATATCTAGAAAACCCATGCTTACCTCGACACCAAAGATTACCAATGCTTAGACTTAGTCTAACTCTATAAGACTGTAATATTAAATGTAAATGTTTGTTTACGTAATATTGTAATATTAAAAATAAATCATTTTTCAATAATCATTTAACATGACAAGAACTGTGTGATTATATTAATTTACAAATGTAATATTTATATATTTAAGTAGCAGCTACAATTATTGATCCATTTAACTATATTATACCACAATAGCAACAGTAGACACAGCTGTGGTGGATATACGTAGTAACAGCAGCAGCTGACTATAACTTGTTAACAAAGAAACCATTTTTGTTTTTTCTTTTCTCACGTAGGTTCACAAGCCCTGACCAGAAAGTTCTCCTCTCTAGTTAGTGAGTAAGTAAGACTTTGTTAAAAGAAATTTAACATTAGAAATCGCATTCTCTTGTTAACAGAAGACGTACCTCTATCTACATCGAGATTTGTATTATTTTTATCCTATTTCGAGGAATATTTCACAAAATTTCAACCTATCAACGCATTTGTATTCGTTCTGTATAGTTTTGTTGAAAACATTTTTCATGATATCAACATCTCACATTCTCTTTAAGATTCTTGAATGCACACGACGATAGATGCAATTCACACTGTTTAAAGAAAAATCAAGCCATCTCCTCACACACGTGTACTATGACATAACGTTTAAATTAATAAAAAGTTTGTGTGTGTTTTTGAGTGGGTACACATCTACTTATCATCTCACAGTTGCGTCTCTGTCCTTGGACAGAGTGCGCTCAGGGGCTTCTCCGTTAAAGGACAGAGGGGCAACTGAGAAAATAATACTGAAGAGGTGCCCAGCCCTGGGGAACAGCTACCCAAGACCGCACCCTCCCATTGCACCAGAGGGAGGGATCGGTGCTCGCACCGAGGCCAGCGCAACCGACAGAGGGGAATTTTTGTTCCTGGCGCTCGGGTACCCACCTAAAAATAGACTTTGTGTCACACCTCGTCCTAGTGGGAGGTGGGGGGGAGTAAATACCGTGTGTGTGTGTGTGTGTGTGTGTGTGTGTGTGTGTGTGTGTGTGTGTGTGTGTGAAAGAGAGAGAAATTCTCGATCCGTCTTATCAAAATGTAATCAAATTAAATTTCTTTCGGAAAGGCTTCTTGGTCAGTTACTTTTCAGAATCGCCGTCTTATCAGATGGAGTCGATGATAAACCAGCTTATTTCTTCTCGTCACGAGAATTGTCTGTCTTTTTGTCGTGAGATAGTCAGGAAGATGATTTCGTAGACCGATCAATACGACATTAACCAGATTACTCTATCCTCACTGAGTGATCCATTCGTGTGTTCTTGTGACCAAACTAAGGTACGGATATCAAATCAAAATTTGGCAGATAAATCGATGTATATTATTCCGTTTAACTTTTCTCTTCCAAATGTCTTTCTGTAACCGCGTCTTTTCGCTTTATCTCAAGTGTCCTAAAAATTGTCCGACACACAGGTAAAAGCGCGAAAACTCACGGGCGCTCCATACACAGACACATCTTTCTAGTAATGCATAAACATGAAATATTTTAGCGAGCCTGTACCATTTGCTCTTTTTCTCTCGGCAAATCCACGTCCATATAAATATATATATATATTTCTAAAGAAGCAATGGATTTTTCATTTATTAATCCGACGGATTTTATGACTTTAAACGTTATTTTTTATAGATAGCCATATTAAGAGTAGACGATCCGTTTATTTATTAAACAGTATATTTATTTATTTTCGTCTACTGGCGTTAATATAATAAGATTTCTGAATATTCCGGCTTGTAAGCGAAAATATATAAATATAGTGTTTAGTCAAATAAATCTAGCGTTTACTCAAATAGAATAACTTTTAAATATATCTAATTTTAAAGTTTAACTATATATAACGTTTATATATATAGGGTTATTTTAAATAGTTTTTGAAGCCAAAATTGCTGGTTTTTCAGCGGTTTGCTGATAAGGAGGCATTTAACACAAACACACATACACGACCATACAAACGCACACGTGCAGGTGAGTGTGTGTACATGCTTGTTTGTGTGCATGTGTGTAAATACATGGGCACGCGCATAAACACACAGCTGCACAAACACACATACACAAAAATTCCAACCATAACCTAAATTAAATGGCCAGCAATAAACCAGAGACCAACGAACAAGGCGAGGAAAGAATAAAAAAGAAAAATTAAAAAGAAAACCAGAAGAAGGAAGAGGAAGCTCAATCAACCGCCATTAAAGCGAAAGCAAATAAATAACACACTCACACACCAATAAAAGTACAGGAGAATCGAGAAATTACAACAGATTAACTCTGTTCCGACAAGTTGTTATACCTATATCGCCACGAAACATCGAAGTAAACATTCGTTAAGTGAAAAATCTTTTTCATATTAATTCTATTAACGCTCTATCTTTCATATTGAGCACTCTACCACAAAACCCGCTTGCCTTAAATGCCTCCTTATCAGCAAACCGCTGAAAAACCTACAAGTATTTCCTTCAAAAACAGTATTTCAAATTAACACTACATAAGCTTCGGGGAAAACAAAACTACCAGCTAGTTGAGCACTCTTGTAGATTTTGGCTATTCACTTTCTGACAAACATCCAACTCTGCTGCTATATTTCTGCGCAACAAAAAACACACCAACATGGAATAAATACAGTACAACTATTCACTAAAAACATACCTACACCAAATATACACGAATATAAAATTAAACTTAGCGAAAAATAGAACATTTCTTAAATCACATGAGTTGGAAAGTATTCTACTTCCTTAATACCAACAACAACTACAACAATTTTGGATTTACGTCAACGAAAAGCCCCCCTCTCCTCCCACAACTAAACGACTTCATCGCATTTGAAAATGAGATATCATATAATAAACAATCTAGAAACAAGGAAAACAAACAATAAATTCTAAAAACAAATGGAAAAATACCAAAAAAGAATAAATCAATCAAAAAAGCTATATATACAAGCTGACAAGTCCAGAGCCATCTATAAAATAGAAACAAGCAACTACAAAAAAATGAAAAAGAAATCACCAAATTCTACAAAACCAACAACAATGAATTGGAAAATAGCATAAATGAAGAAACAAAACCATAGCCGCTAAATTAAAACTAGACAATAGAATAAAACAATTAACGAAAGTAGAAATATTTTTAAACTGAAAGACCACAAAGACAATTTCCTAAATAAACCAACAAGCAGACTAATAAATCTCGCAAAAACCAACATTGGAAAAATAAATAAGCAAACTGTAGAAAAATATGCACAAAGTTAAGGAGCATACTAAACATGAACCAATGGAAAATACAAAAGAAACAATTGGTTTAACATCACCAACAATAAAAACTGTTCCTTCATACAATTAGATATAAAAGATTTTGCCCATTCATCACTGAAAATGCACTAAACAATGCACTAGAACTGGCGAAACACTACGTACACATCCCAAACGAAGATCTAAACATTATCAAACACTGCAGAAAGTTTACGACGCAAAATATGGACAGAAAAATGCAGCTACCAATAATAACAACAAAACTAATATCGACGATACCTTTAACGTAACAATGGGCAGCTATGCCAACTCATAGACATATACGTCATCAATAAATTAACACACATCATTAAACAAGAAAACATAAGCTTATGTAGGGATGACGGCCTAATGATCATAAGAAATAACAACGGCAGATTTACGGTAAGAGTAAGAAAACAGATCATAGAAACCTTCAACACATTAAGATTTAAAATAGACATAAAATCTAACCTAAACATAGTAAACTTCTTAGATATAACATTCAGTCTAATCAACAACACATACAAACCATACAGACAAAAGCAAACAACAACCCTATATAGATAAAAAAAACAAGTCCAACCACCTTCCTAATGTGTTCAGGTACATATACCCATATCCATAAACAAAAGAATATCAACAAATTCCAGCAATTTAAAAATATTCAACGTAAATAAAAATCATATGAAACAACAGTAAGAAATAGCGTTTATCCGAGCAAAAAAATGAAATCAAACCAAGCAAATATAACAGAAAAAGAAACATAATCTGGTTCAACACATCCTAAAATAATACAATAAAAACAAAAATAGGACAAAATATTCTTCGAAATAATTGAAAAACATTTCCCCAAACACAACAAACTATCAAAAATCATCAACAAAAACAGTGAAAATCATTTACAGTTTCATTGATAACATGGAAAAATAATAACCAAATGCAATAAAAGATAAATAATCAAATAAAACTCAATAAAGATAAATAACCACGACAACACAAATCAGCAAACCAACAACAACAAATTCAATTGTCGAAATAAAAACAATTACCCACTTAATACCAAATGCCAAACCAAAAACATAATATATAAAGCCACCGTAGCAAACAACACAAAATTGGAAAAAAAAACTACAAAGGAGCTACAGAAACAATATTTAAAGAAAGATTTAATAATCATCAAAACTTATTTAAAATAGAAGAACAACACAACACTATCAAAATACATATGGAGCCAAAAACAAAACATCATCATTACCGAGATTAAATGGGAAATTATAAAAAAAAAAAAAAAAGCAGCCCCACACAGTAGCAACAGCAGAAACTATAAACTGTGACTGGAGGAAAAATTATCAATCATCACCTTCAAGAATCAAAACAACTTATTGAACAAAAGGAAGGAAATAATGGGGAAATCCAGAAATTATATGAGCATCCTCTCTGATACCGAAATACTAATATAAAAAGAAAAGAAAGAAATAAAACACAAAACGCAACTCCATCACAAACACAAACCACCATACTTAACACCTAATCTATACCAATCACAAACACAATCCATCCAGAAAAGAGCAACCACAATATCAACAAATAATAACCAAAAAATAACACTCATGGACACACACGAACGCACAAACATAAACGTGCGGGTATGCATATGCGTGTATAGTTGTAAGTACGTATGCATACTCAGCCATAACTTAAACTAAAATGGTTAAAACTAAACCAAAGTTAAGGAGCATACTAAATATAAATCAATTAAAAAATACGAAAGAAACAACTAATTGGCTTGTTATTTCATACAACTAAACACAAATATCGAACACTAAGTCAAAAAACTAAGTCAAGTTAAATAATACAATCTACTAAAATATATTACAATACTGGGTAAAGTTAAATAATGCAACCCACTAATAATACATATACAGTTAACACAAACACACAGATGCAAAACATCGTTCACACACACATACACGTGCGGGTGTTTATATGCGTGCATATACACACACCTGCACAAATATACATACACAGACAAAATTCCAACACAGACACACAAATGCACATATACGACCATGCAAACGTACACGTGCGCTTAAATGTGTGTGTATATGCTTGTGTGTGTATGCGTACTTAATTTTATGAAAACTGGAAAAATCTTAGGCATGGCATTTTTTTTAATTAGATGCACAAGTCTCTGAAGAATATAAATCATCAATTTATTTGATAAAAAATGTGCAAAATTGTTCAAACTTTTATCTCAATTGTAAAAATACAAAACCCAATAAAAGTAAGACAATATTTAATTAAAAAAACCTTTTTATGGCTTTTCTGAATAACACATATTAAGGTAATTTTATCCGAAGCCAAAATATTTTTTTGACGAAAAATGAATTTTTATCATAATTTTTTTCGATTTTAAATACATAATATGATAAAAAAAAGTTGTTATATATTTTAAAATTAAGTTTTTTATCATGACTCAATGTAAATGATCATATTTTGTTATCTACTTTTTAAAGATCATAAATTTGAAAGCTTATTAAGATTTGCAATGCAAATATATTTTTAAAATAATTTTTTAATATTCCAAAATTTTATTAAAAATCGTCTCCGACAAAACTATGGATGCACAGCTTTGAAATAATGTCACGTGAGGTAGAGTTGTTTCCACTGATAGAAGCCAGATGTTTTTACTTCAGAAATTACTTTGCATTTGTTCAGTTAACAACAGAACAACAACGTGTCAAGTTTTCTGACTGAATATCGTCGCATTTTTCAAAATTTTTCTTTTCAATTTTTAAATGTAATCAATTTTTCCTTTTTCTGTGTGAGACAAACTGTAAATATTAGTTCATTTTTTTTTTAATTTTATATTCAATTTAGGCACGGAAACAGCGAAAGTTTGAAATCGATTGCATAGCATTTCAATTTTAATTTTATTAATGAATAGAATGTGTATAAGATTCTCATAATTGTCATATTAACATTTAAGGTTAAAAGTAACACATTTGAAAAAGATTTTGCGAGATGTAATTAATCTTATTTAAATATTTGCATGACTCCCATATAACAATTATTAATAAAAAGAAATAAAAACTCATTTCATTAAGTGAATGTAGATAATATCCAACGTCGTATATATATATATATATATATATTAATGTTTTGACTTTGGGTATGTATGTGTTTGTATACTTGCCTATATTTGTTGTATGGCTATACATTAATATATTTGGATTTGGATGTATGTGTATATATATATATATATATATATATATATATATATATAATACATATTTTTATATATATATATATATAATACATTTTTTATATATATATATATATATATAATACATATTATATATATATATATATAATACATATTTTATATATATATATATATATATAATACATATTTTATATATATATATATATATAATACATATTTATATATATATATATATATATATAATACATATTTTATATATATATATATATATATATATATTTCTCATAAATAACTGGGCTGTTCCACTATCTTAACAGTAGATTATATACATCAATATTTAAATTTTACAACAGTTTGCACCTGATGATTTGCATTGTGCTAACGATGATGAAAAAATTATATTTATTAGTAGTAGTATAAATTTTACTTGTGTTATTTTACATCGCCTACTGTTTTATTCCCACCAGCACTCACTGTGCGCTATATATATATATATATATATATATATATATATATATATATATATAGTGTGTGTGTGTGTGTGTGTGTGTAATGCATAAAACATATTGGACTAAGGCCTTTGTATACACTCAAAGTTCTTTTGGGTATAATTATCTCAGTGATGCGAAGACAAAATGCATCGAGACATGGGAGACTTCATATATAATAACAAAGAAAATGTGAACTTCCAACTTATTTTGTGGTTCTGTATTGATTTTAAATATGGTAAATCCCTCGAGCTAAAATAATTTAGCAGAAACAACTATCTACATATCTAGAAAGATTTTTTAAAAAAAAGGATATTTTGTTTATTTTGAGGGGTCTTTTTGTTTGTTTTATTCTTTGTTTGTTATTTACCATCTTATATTGTTGATAAGGTGTATTTCTAAATAAATAATAATAAAATATGTTTTCACTTTTCTCCTTTTTTTAATATAATATCTTTATTCTACGCTAACGGTTTCTTTTCTCGTACTTCTCGATTGTGGAACTCCCTTCCGGTTCCAAGATTTCCTACCAACTTTAATGTGCAAAAGTTTAAATGCAATGTCAATAGCTATCAACTGTCCTCTTGATTATTCTTTTTTTGGTTCTCGCTCTCAAACAATTGTTCCTGTTTCTAACTCTTCCACACACAGTAACCCCTTTTGTCTTAGCAGCTTTATCGCCTTGCTTGGGGTGAACGCGATTAAAAAAAAATCATTTTTTTTCAATACCGTTTAATTCAGCTGGGATTTGTCAAACTCAATACTATACACATCATGGTGATAATAGGCTGCTGGAGAAAGGAATTCAATCTCTACACTTTTTACTAAAACTGAGATTTAAATAGGAGACTAAATTTATTTTCTTAATCTATGACAATGCCATTTACTTAGCTATATCATTTGTATAAAACATTTACTGACTGTGATTTATATCTATAATACTCAAATTGTGTGTGTGTGTGTGTGTGTGTGTGTGTGTGTGTGTGTGTGTGTGTGTGTGTGTGTGTGTGTGCGTGATCGGATGTTGTTTATGCGTTTCCAGTTTTCTTAAATGATATTTCTGATTTCGATGAATTTTTTTTTTTTGTAGATAAGTCTTCAGTGCCGGTTTCGAGTCCAAATTGTTGGCGACAATGGCTCTCCACTACTTCCTGTCCATTATAACTCTCATCAACTTTTTACTATTTGTTCTTGGATATATATCTTTCATAAAAATTTCAATGAAAATAAATAGTTTAAATTATTACAATAATCTATATCTATAATTCTCAAAATGTGTGTGTGTGTGTGTGTGTGTGTGTGTGTGTGTAATCGGATGTTGTTTATGCGTTTCCACAGTTTTCATTCGAACGCTTCTGCGCGTGAGGCTGAAACAAGATTGAGAACGCAAAAACGGCCCTTTTCAGAGCCACACTCCATTCAAATTGTTACCCCCCCCCCCATTTGGGAATATATCCAATTGTTGTTACTAATATTGATTTTCGGGTGGGTTGACTTTAAACTGCTCCAGTTGAACAGCTAAAATTCTCAGTAATGGAGGACCCGTTCAAAGACGGTTTATAACGAAAGACCCGGTCAAAGACTGTTTATAACGAAAGACCCGTTCGGAGAGGGTTTATAGCGAAAGACCCGGTCAAAGACGGTTTATAACGAAAGACCCGGTCGGAGAGGGTTTATAACGAAAGACCCGGTCGGAGAGGGTTTATAACGAAAGACCCGGTCGAAGACGGTTTATAACGAAAGACCAGGTCGAAGAGGGTTTATAACGAAAGACCAGGTCGAAGAGGGTTTATAACGAAAGACCCGGTCAAAGAGGGTTTATAACGAAAGACCTGGTCAAAGAGGGTTTATAACGAAAGACCCGGTCGGAGAGGGTTTATAACGAAAGGCCCGGTCGGAGACGATTCATAACGAAAGACCCGGTCGAAGAGGGTTTATAACAAAAGACCCGTTCAAAGACGGTTTATAACGAAAGACCAGGTCGAAGACGGTTTATAACGAAAGACCAGGTCTAAGACAGGTTATACTGCTGGTTTTGAAAATAAATCAGAACTAGAGCGAGGAATGACTTTTTCTGCCCTCCATACTAACCTCCAGGCGAGCAACTCTCAGCGCTCTCTTCGGCGCACGTTTTCCAGTGATCTAGAGTAATTATATTGAATCAATCAATTACTGCTAGGGGGGGGGGGTTATTGTCTCGTACCAGACAATTTTTTCACGTCAGTATCCATCTTGCACATTTATACATCTACCATTCGTCCGTGTATTGAATATTCCTTTCATATCTGATCTGGTACTGATGCTATAAAAGTCGAGACTCTTGGCAAAATCCAAACAAGAGTTTGTAATGCAGTTCGTCCTGAGCTTGCATCTCAGCTTCAGTCACTTTCCGACCGCCGTGACCTGACTTCCCTCTACCTTTGCTATAAATATGTTCATGGCAACTGTTCAGATGTGTTTTCCTCCTTGGTGCCTCGACTGCATGAATTGGCAACTAGATTTCATTATTGGCAACTAGGTTTCATCGGTTTACTGTTGAATTAGCTCGATGTAACCGTAAGTTCTATTCGAATAGTTTTTTTCTTGTCGCATTTCTCGCCTGCAGAACTCTCTTCCGGTTTCTTGCCTCCTTGCCACCAACAACCTTCAAAAGTTTAAATGTAACGCCAATCGCCATCTTATGTCTTCCTAAGAATAAGCTTCCTAAATTATGTTCTTTTATTTGTCCTTTCCCCACGCTGAAATCTTCTCATTCTCTTTCAGTCCAAGTAATCTCTTGGTTTTAGTGACATTATCACGCTGCTTGGAGCGAAACAATTAAAAAGAGAAAAGAAAACTCCACACTTTTTCCTAAGTATTAGGTTCTATCATTCTTTATTTGAGCCTTATATGTGGCAAAAGTCTATAGGTCTCATTTCAGAAAATAAGTACAATGAAAACCTCAACAAATCCGTATTTAAAATTAAAAAAATATGTTTCCTGTAAGATAATATATGTAAAAAAAACTATTGTTCATTTTATTAGAGAATCGGATAAATAAAGAATATAGAATTAGAAATCTTTTATCTTATTTCATCTCCTATCCTATTTAAAAAAAAAACCAACAAAGTTTTGCAGTAGATATAAAAGTTTATTTTATAAAAAGGATCAGATAACAAAATGTTATATTCCCTGCTAATAGGAATATTGAATAGACAAGCACGGTGGATAAATAGTAGCAGGTTTATTGTAGAAACCAATACAACAAGCAAGGAAGTAATAGTTATGTGCACGGTCGTCGCAAGTCAGTACAGTTATGTGCGTGCTGCTATCGGAAGGCCAATAGTTCTCGAAGATCTCAGCTCGACGCTATTTAGTAACTGCCCCACGCAGTCACATGTCGCACAAGGCCGAATTTAAAGTGGGGTTCCCGAGCCCGAAGGCTCGGCCAAAACATCCCCGTAGACCCCGCATAAACGAGGTCGGGTCTGTCTACCTCCCCGGACGAAACTCTGCCCTTCGGCATAGCCTCGTCCGGGTTCCTCTCTGCCTTCGGGCAGAGAGTTCGACTAGCGCAGCTGGGAAAGATCCCAGCGCGACTCTCTCATCTGCTGTCCTCACTGATACTTATAGGTGGTTACCACCTATAGTGCCGCCACTCATGGAGGTGGCAGGTTATTCCATCACATCAAAAAAAAAGAATAAAGAATCTTTCAAATGTAACGTCTGATTTACTGCAACCACACATACACACACACACACACATTTAATATATAATTTAGCACCTTCTACTTTTAACATCTGGATTACCCTACCGTCACGCACACTTTTAATATCTGATTTAGCAAACCCCTAGTTATAACATCTGGTTTACGCTACTGCACATACACACACACTTTAATATTTGATTGAGCACCCCCTAGTTTTAACACCTGATTTACTCCCCCATACACACACACTTTTAATATCTGATTTAGCACCCCCTACTTTTAACATGGAATTTACCCCACCAGCACAACACACACATATGCTTTTAATATTTAACCCTAGAACACTAACCATGTGTATATAGTACCCAGCGCAAATTTTCCTATTTTTAATTACAATTTTCAGTACCTGATTTTCTTACCTAAATAATATGTTTTTCAGTTCCTATTAATGTTAACTCAAAGTACAAAGTTTGAAGTTCCTGCATGTAAATTATTTCAAATAAAGATTTATATTTAATATTTTTTTGATATTTTCAAAATTGGGTATGATATACCCATGGTTAGTAGTGGTGTAACTTTAATTGATGGTTAGTGTTCTAGGGTTAAGCTCAACTTTGACATTCGATTCAAGAAATATGACGTATCGAGTTAATAGCTTTTTAACCATTACCCAAAGTTACTTCCGAAATTACCATACCGGGTCTCGGCCCACAATCAGACATCTCTCAAATTGAACAAAAGGTGAGCTTCTCCGTTCTATGAAACCTACTTAGACTGGGGCCTTTCAAATCTATGACCTTTCTCGTGGCATGCGTCATCGCTGCTAACTCGAACACAGGCGGGATATGGGTAATGGGCATAATGACGTCACAACATGGCTAGAGTCTTTTAAATTTTTATCCAATTATCTACGGTGACCAACCATGCATATCCAAGTTAAATTCGACATCGTCCTCCTGGATGTTGCAATTTATTTTCTGTTAGTATATATACACACACATATACATAGAAACACTCATACACACACACACACACACACACACACACACACACACATATATATATATATATATATATATATATATATATATATATATATATATATATATATATATATAGATGTATATTTAGGCAACAATCCTTCCTTTATGCAAGCTTCATTAAAAACGACAGACAAGATACTACGGTTAAGCTTTTTATTTAATTTTTCTTGTGTCCGAACAAGAGCTTTCTTTTCTGGACAAAGGGTGTGTAGGAACTGTTCAAATGTTTTATATTTCCGAGCGCTTTCGTCTATACCTTTAGCCATTATATATATATATATATATATATATTATGAAATGGACAATGTCCGACAATTATTTAAGACATTTTTAATGTTTATACGTTCTTTTTATAGATATAAATATTTAAGTAAATGCTCTGTTTATAATAAACAGTATTAACAACATTTACCGGCTTGAATGTCCGAGAAATTTTCGTGTCGAAGGACGCATATTTTTTATGAAAATTTCTTACATACATATATATATATATATATATATATATATATATATATGGAATGTAACCTTTCTTTTAAACATCTTTCATTAAATACGGCAGACTAGGAAGATTTAATTAATTTTTTTATTTACCTTTTCCAGCGTCCTTAAGTTTTTTTCCGTTTTATATGAGTAAGGGAGTACAGAAATTTTCCATAATTTTCATTGTTCCAAGCGTTTTTTGGCCACTTCTTTAGCCATTTTCAAGGGGTGGGGAGGGGTATGTTTTTGGCGTTGTTAGTATTTCCTCATGTTTTGACTGTTTAAGTTGTATTTTATTTTTCCTTTATTTTGAATAAAAGCGTTTATTCTGATCCTTCGCATGTTGAGCGCGGCTGGATTTCGTGTGAGCATCTTTCTACTTAAAAGAAAAAAAAAACTTTTAGCAATATATTTCCACTGTTGAATAAGGTGAGGTTGGCTAATTAAGATGAGGTTTGTTATATTTGATTTCTAAGCAGTTAGTGCATTTTTTAATCCGATATTATTTCTTATTTCTCTAAATGTTATATTCCGAAAGGAAGTTATATTTTCTTTATTAAGCCTTTTATCTCTTTCTTTCGGAGTATCAAGTCCGCTCTTCAGGAGACGTGATGGTAAATAGGATTTTTTTCAGAAATCATATTTTCTAAAGACGTTATTTTATGATGCAAAAGAATGAAAATTTAATAAACATTTATGTAAATTGTTGGAACTCTTCACTTGGCTAACAATTTACTTAGAAAAATATTTACACGCATGCAACTCGGAAATTTTTGTATACAGATATTAATCACCTAACAAATTGTATAGATGTCTAACTTCCGATTAAATAAAAAATATTATATCATATATATAACCAAACAAATTCAACTAACTTTACGTCATAAAATAATTATATATGCGTGTGTGTCTCTGTTTCGTATATAAAATGTTAAAGTTTCACTTTCTCTCGACGATAGTCAAGGGGGGGATCTCTGACTGATGCCAAATCGGTCAGGTTTTGGTCTCAGGTTGAAGCAATCGGACGTCTAGCCACACTGAAGAGCTGTGATACAGCGAAACAGTCAACAGTCTGTGGATGACAATATATATATATATATATATATATATATATATATATATATATATATATATATATACCTAACCCAGACACACAAAATATATATATGTATGTATGTATGTGTGTGTGTATGTATGTGTCTAAATATTCTTAGATAGAGTATATCTGTAGAATGGACAAAATGAATAAAAAGACAAGAGGACTATACTTAGTTTTAGCCGACGCGTTTCGCCATCCGACGGACTTTATCAAGGCAAATGTGATGATTTTATTTTGCAATAAGTATATATTTGACAGCTGCACGAAATTTTTAAATTTAAAAACTCTTATAAATATTGACCAGGTTAATTGAACATTTTAGGTGTTAGATCCTAGATTATGTCATGTAGCATCTTCAAAAAGAATTTATAAAAATTTAAAGACGCTCATAAATATTCATCAGGTTAACTGAAATGTCTAGGTATTTATACCTTAGACTACATCATTTAGTATACTCGAAAAAGAAAAAAAAAGACGTTTGTATTATACATCTCCAAAAGTTGAGATGATTGATTCAATGTTTTCCTTTGATTTTTTCAAAATATTTGTTGTGTATGTTGACTTGGGAATGTAGTAATTCCTTCAAGAAAGGTGAGATTGGAAAAAACGGAGCGCATATATATATATATATATATATATATATATATATATATATATATATATATATATATATATATATGTGTGTGTGTGTGTGTGTGTGTATTGTTGTATTGTGTATTGAGAGGACACAAGGGGGTCAGCGAAAAACAGACACAAGACGATGGATTTCAAAATAAAGCATTTATTTATAAATACAGAAACGGGTAAAGAAAGAAACAGGAAATTCGTTTAACAAAGGAGAAAGTGATCATGATAAAACAGAAGGTACGAGCGAATATATACATACATACATACATACATACATATATATATATATATATAATATAAAGATCAAGCCAAGAAATCAACTTATCTGTCTTGATGGATCAGTCGAGATGATATCTCCACATAGAGTTCTAATTCGCCGAAGCGAGAGTTCTTATGCTAAAACAATATTTTGTCGGCCGGCAATTTTCCTGGAATCCTTTTCTTTCGGAAATAGTCGGGAATCCACAGCATCGCATACGGGCGTTCATTGAATAGTTCAGTTTGGTAGCAGTCCTTTCATTCTCTAGTCGACAGACTTTGCTGTCTTCTTTATTCCGAGGGGCAGTCCATTTAGAATCGGGACGATCCGCTTGAAGATATTAATCTGCCACTGGTCAGACAGAAAACAGCAACCTTTTTTAAAATTTTTATTGTCCTCAAAAATCGTCACGTGGGTTCCCTTCGTCCTTGACCGAGTACGCAGAAGGGCGGAGTGCAAATCACGAAGTGTTTGTGTGATGTCCAAAGATTCAATGAATCCTCAGTAGGGTCTGATCCCGTGATCGCGGAGGAGAGTCTGATGGTGCCTTGAGTTTACTTATGGTCAACCGCCTGATGGTCGCGTGATTTTGGAACCAAGTCATTCTCGGGTCGGATCGCTTCAAAGTTCACGGGCCCTTGGTTTGTGGGTGGGAGAGAGGGGAAAGACAGAAATAACCGGAAGAGAAAAGGAGGATAAGACTGATCATAGAACATATTTGCTCGCAAGTTGAAAACATTGGATTTGATTTATATCTATTTTTTATTTATATTTAACTATTTTCCGAACTAGAATTTCGGGATTTTTTTTTTTTTTTTTTTTTTTTTTTGTGGAGGAGGGGGCTTTTTAGCCTTACGCCTATATGGCTAATAAAATCGTAGGTACGTCACAATATACACAGGTAGTAATCCGTTGGTATAATCCAAGTGAGTCCTATTAACTCAATATAGAATTTGAAATATTGAATGTTAAAACTGACTCACAAAGAGCGCTGAATGTTTATTTTCATTAAACAGAGCAAAATTTTTCGTACAATTGGAATTAAGATACCATTAGTTGGAATGATCATTTTCATAATTAGGTTACAACAAAATTTGTATTTCATATGAATACTTATGTAAACAACGATGTAGTAGAATGGGTAGAGGGCTCTGTATCATCGATTGGGGGTATCATAGATTCGGAGGGTCCCATGACAAACCTTTTCCCGGTCATAGATAGATAGATAAAACAAAAGCTGTCTATGTGTGTGTGCTATTTATGCACATCCACATCTCTCAACTGATTTTGAAATTATACACATATGTTGTAAATTTATTAAGTTAGGTCAAGTCTGACTTTTCACTCTCCAGCCTCCCTGAGTTTGGGAAAAAAATCGATAAAACTGAAGGTGGGTACGACTTTTTGCAAATATCATGACATAGTTACACGCGAACAAAACTTTTACTGGGCGAGCTGATGTTCTTTGCACTAAATGTAAATTATAGCTCATGTTATAAGGTTTATGTAGAATACTTGATAGTTTTTCTGCGACACTGGC